>JAHKKF010521661.1:0-25185 GCA_019740295.1 Labeo calbasu
ATAAAAAGTTTTGAATAAGTAAAAACTTAAAGTGAGAATTCTGCCACATGCAGAATGAAGTCCAATCATGTACATGCAATAAAATACATGCATATTTATGATGTTTTCATGAGTCATAGTTATAAAAATGCGGTATCCAAACTATTGCAGTCCTGCACTGCAAGCAGATGATAAGACTCTTTTGTAAATGCAAGATGCCAATCTCCGAGTCATTATTGTTTGGATTCCCTGGCATGGCTTCCTAAAGCAGCTTGGTAAGATTTTTGTGCGAGCCCAGTCTGATAAGTCTGACGCTGCATTCTTTTGTCACGGAAAAGGTGGAGAGCGAATGAGTGCGCTCGAGATCTTATTCACACACTCGATTGGATGGGGTCGAGCCAGAAGGACTCTCACGTCCTTGAAAGGCGTACTGAGATGGCAGACTTTCTTTGGCATCCACCTCCAGTCGTGTCATTGTTCTAAGCTGTATTTGGCTTTGAATTGTGCACCACAGCGGTGCTGGATTTGAATAAAGTTCTTTCTGATTGGCTGTGCAGTCACACGGTCCAGCTACAAACCTCATTTTGCGCTCCCTGTTGAGAGTTTGTGTGTGCATGTGCATGGCGGAACGAGAGATAGCTGCTTGAAGTTGAAGAGCACATGCTTGCTCCGCAATCCCAAAGGACAATAGACACTTACACAATTGAGTTAATTAGAAAATGTTTCTATTGCTTTCTGGGTCTCGGGTTCTTTTAATTAAGAAACACAAAAGTGTCTTTCAGAATAAGACATTTGCTTGATGAAGAAGATAAGCACTCTGGTTTATTGCGTCGGACGGTGCAACATTAGACTTATTTGCATCTATTAGTTCACAGCCAATGCAGTTTCAATTCTAGACAACTAAGCTTGATATGTGAAGTATTTTTTTCTCTACCATGATAAAAGTAATCTAATTGCTAACGCAGACTGTGTGATTAAAACTACAGCTAATGTACTCATAGCAGTCAATTTACTCTGACTCAAGCTGTGCTTGTTGTATTAAACATAATTTTTTCATAAGCTTTCATTATAAAAGTGTCAGTATTGCTTATTGTCCGCTGTAGCACTAAATGGTTCTCGTAATTGACCTTTACAGACCTTTAATATGAGCTCACCGCTGTTGTGTGAGATTCTGTCCGTCAGTTTTTGATCTGTCTTGTCACAGTATGTCTAGAAGATGTTGAATAAAGTTGTTTTCTTTGTGCACGAAAGTTCTCGTAGCTTTATAAAATTAAGCTTGAACCATTGATGTCACATGGACTATTTTAACAATATCTTCACTACCTTTCTGGGCCTTGAGTGTGGTAGTTGCATTGCATTGCATATTCAAAAATATCTTAAATCGTGTTCTGAAGATGAACAAAAGTCGTACAGGTTTGGAACAACATGAGGATGAGTAATTAATGACACGATTTTAATTTTTGGGTAAGCTCTTTCTTTCAAATTGAAAGCTTATCATTAATTCACCATGGTCATGCAACATTATGCACTCATCTTCGCAAAGTCTCTGTCTTGTGGACTGACAAATTTCCCAAGCTGGAGGTCCGATTTCACATGCCATTCAGTTGCACATTTCAAAGTACAACGCTGAATGAAACCTAGCAATATAATCTTGCATGACACAGCTGTCAAGACACATATAATAATGATAGTACTCCAAGAAAGCTGGCTGGTCTAAACCTAGGATGGCTCAATGCTTTGTGCAGTTTGAGTCCCAAGTGGCAGAGTTTTCTTTAGTGGAGGCATAGAGATGAAAGGGCTCTTTATTCTCCCAAAAGGTTGATATTCAGGCCAGTGGCGGAGAAAAAAAGTGAGGGGCAGAGAGCAGGTTTTAACAGGTATGAATCAGGGGTCTGATGCTAGACAAGCTTCAGGAGCAATTATGGTCTAAGCCGCAAGCTTTCAAAGAAGACGCGGGGCAACTGACCAATAAAAGTGGCCTTTAAGATGGTTGACAGATTCTTCGTTTGAAAAGAGTTGAAATGACAGAGCTTTGGAAAAAGCTTTTTGAAAGCCTGGTGAAAGGGTTTTTGTTTTGTTTTGTTTTTTTTCCATATCTGTTTTTTCTTTTTATTTCATGTCTCTTACTGTGCTGAAATGTTATGCTAAATGAGCAAAACAGTCACTCTGCTATTCAAGATGTTCAACCAATCAAATTTTAAATAGGAAGCGCTATTCACAAACCATTTTTTTAAAGTCTGGTGTAAACAGGATTTAACAATGAGAAATTTTAGGCATTTGAAATAAGTTTCCTGTAAGAAACACACTAGGGGTCTCTCTTAATTGTTCTTAATTTCAAATGAACCATGAGGGAAGATACTGTATGTCTGTCTATAAGCTAAAACCATTTCGTTTGTTTGTTAGTTTTTTTTTCCCAAATGGATATAGTGAAGGGTGTTGTGCTAAGAAGGAAAAAACAAAGGAAAAAAGTGGAGGATTGTCACCTCCATTACCCCACAGCCAAGTCGAGGCCGTGGGCTGATGATCCCAAAGTTACTTTAGACTATCACTCACTGTTTTTCCTCAGAGGAGAGTGCTTATCGATTTTGTCAACAGCCGATTGATTTTTCTTTCTCTCTTTCTCTCTCACTCTTTATCTTCCTCTTTCGCTCTCCCTTTGGACCTTGCTGTGGGAAATGTGTCCTGTGGTAGCAAGTCTAACCCTCCTGGGAGACAAAGATGCTAGCATTTATTTTCATTTTTCTACTGCCAATTCAAATATGAAGTCCTCACACCATGATAAGAGAAACAAAAGATTGAGGACGTTTAGGGAAAAAGGCTGTCTGGATATTGGACATGTTCTAAATGCCAACTGTCCTGGCTGGAATTTCTTTTCAAATATATTTGATGGATAAATCTCAACAAAAACGTGTCCAGATCACAAAAGAAAATGTGTTGTTAAGGTTGAACCACTGATGTCACATGAACTATTTTATCAGTGTCCTTACTACCTTTTTGGGTCTTTAACGTGTTAGTTGCGTTGCTGTCTCTCTAGGATTTCATCAAAAATATATTAATTTGTGTTCTGAAGATAAACGAAGGTCTTACGGGTTTAGAACGACATGAGGGTGAGTAATTAATGTCAGAATTTTCATTTATGGGTGAACTTTCCCTTTAAGGACAGTTAAGTACATTTAACTCCCTCAGATTCTAGCAAAAAGTGGTCTTTTATTTATTACGATTTTCAGGTGAGATATGACCTTGGTTTCTTGAGATGTGCATACATGTTTAACATGTTTGAGTGCTTCCTTGTTTCCCAAATGCAGAATACAAGATGTCTCTGGTGCACTGGAGCCTGACATTATTTATACAGTCCTTGACTCTGCATTGTCCCCGAGCAAATCAAGCACATTCAAATGTGGAGTGGAAAAATCGGCTTCTTTTCTGGAGAAATCTGCTTCCCCGAAAGTTGCCATTCGGCTGCCAGGTGTTTGTTGTGTTGTGCGCAAAAGCCGTAATTACTGTATGAGTCTCTGAATGCAGAATTCTTCCACCACATCTGTCTACCAATTATTCCCAGCAAATGTTGGTTCGAGGAGGAAGCTCCTCTCGCATCTCGGAAACTGACATTTTCGTATCTGGTGCTTGTGCTCTGTTGACGCATGCAGTTTTAGTCCTGCTGTATAGAGGCGTCGCTCTTTCTCTTGGCAGGAGGCTGTTAATCTTGTCGAAAAGCTGAGAAGCTCGATTGTCCTCCCCTGACAGCGCTCACTGGAGTTTGGAGCTGTATTTATAAAGTCATGACCAGAAGAGGAAATACTATTTTCAGTTATTTCAACACAAAGTCTAGCACTGTGTCACACAGATGTCAATTGCTCACAATATTTTTAAAACAGCTTTTTAGAAGCTAAGCAATTTGGTCAGTGTGCATAAATTCGTTTGTTAAGGTCAAACCTCATTAAACAACATACTTTTTGGAGTATTTTTTTCGTTCCGTTTATTTAGTTCCACGCTGTCCTTGACAATCAAACGAATCCGGCGCTGAGCTTGATTGCTTTAACGATGTCAAGCTCAAAATGTCTTCCAAGAGTGATCAAATGGCAAGTTGTGAATGCCAGCAGCTCCTGTTTTCAACTAAATTGGCTGATTACTCTCACTAGAGCACTGCAACATCTCTCTCTGAGCGAAGATCGTTAATCCTGTGCGACCGGCAGACACAAAGGTTTCTGGCAATTGATCAAAGAGTGTCAACCAAGAGACTAAAACTTTTCGTCATTTTCACTTCGTTTCCTCATTGCTCTGGGACGATATTGAACCGTTAAAACACATGGCTATTTATATGGAGTCATGGCAGCTCGGTTTGTTTGGCAGCCATCTTGATCTATTTTCATTCTTGCGAGTACAGCTTTTATTGGCTTGAATGGAGACAGTTTAATAAATTAAGAGTTATTTTAAGATTAAAATTCTGCAATTATTTACTCACCTTTCTGTTTTTATTTGTTCTGTGGAAACCAAAAAGGAGAAACTTAACAGTTGTTCAGACTGCTCTTTTCCAAGTAATGAAAGTAATATTTTACAGGTGACATTGAATGCCCATTTTCCACAAGTTGGTATGATTCTTTAGGGTCTTCATGAAATGTCTGCAACATACTTTGGTTAAAATTCCTCAATTGTTGTGTAAAACAACACCCTTTTTACCTCGTCAAAAACAGCTGGTGCATGTCTCTTTAAATGCTAATGAGCTACTGCTCACTGCAGCCCTCTCTTACATTTTTTGGTGTATTCGGGAGCGCATTACCATCAAAAACAAAACCGCATCCTCAGTGGCTCTGATGTCGGGGATGTCACTTTTACATCCAAATACAAAACACCTGCATTGCTTACGAGTCATTGTTGGTGCTACATCTGCTCGAGCATGGAGAAAATGATGGACAGCGTACAAATGGCTGAGGTGGAAATATGCTAATTCAGGACAGTCTGTCAGCAGTTGTGGGCAGGGTCTGAGCAATATGATGTCATACTGCTCAGAAAATCAAAACCGCTTGATAATTGACACTGTTAAGGTTTTTTGGGGATTAAAAATAAGGAGTGAATGGATTTTTAATCATTGTAGTGTAGTTGCTGCTAAGACACAATTATGCAAACACCATGTAAAAGTGAATTTTGCATCCGATGTTCACTTTAAAGGCAGATAGCAACCTAAATGTAGTGCATGAGTTCATATGTAGAGTATTGAGTTTCTTGTCTCTTTTTGTTTCCACAGTGCCATCATGGGCCATCGTCGCCATTGCGTTTGTTGCTGTCGTACTAGTCGTTTCCTGCTGCTTCTGCATCTGCAAAAAGTGGATTTTCAAGAAGAAGAACAAGAAAAAGGGCAAAGACAAGGGCAAGAATGCCATCAACATGAAGGACGTCAAGGACGGTATCAAAACCGAGGTAAAAACATTTTGTTACTGCTGTTGGTTACTTGCCTTGTTCTTTAGTCGTCAGAAGTTGCATGAAACATTAATTATCGTATTAATGCACGATGCCAATTAAGAATGTTCATAAGCCAACTCTAGATGGAGTCACCTGTTGACGATGTTGTTTCACAGCTGACTTTAATTGCAGGACTGCAAACCTGGGCATGTTAACGGTTCATTAAAGTATTCAGTTTTTCTGTTTTTCTAGCATTTACTGTAGCTTAATTCACTTTGTAGTGCTGCATATGGTTAACTGTGCTATGAAGTGGTATCAACCCAGAGAAATGACGGTAGATAATGAAAACAATAGGGCAAAGAACATTAATGCAGCTCGCTTTTTTCCCCACACACCCACAAATTATATGGAACACTGGCACTTTAACCCTAGTTAACATGCTAATTGCATTAACATGCTCGCAATAGTACACTTCTAACAGAATAATTGACAAAGTCAGCTTAATTCGCGGTGTAAGGACACTGGCTTTGAGACCATGCCAAGACCACTCAGATCCCAAATTAGAGACATTGATTTTCGAGCACAAAGCACAGTGAAGAGGAACAGACACAGATAATTAACAACACTCTTTAAAAACCCAGTGTGCCATTCCAGAATGTCACAGTTTATCAGCGTCAAACCAATTGCAAACTGCTATACAATAGCTGCTATGTTGTTTACCCAACTACATTGTGTATTGGTACTTTCAAAATAGAAATTTGAATTCTGAATAAAACAAACCAGCCTGAGGTAGTTAACTGGTCTTCCAACTGGACCAAGCTGGTTAGACTGGTCTCTAGTTTTAGAGGGATTTGGGTCAATTAGAAGACCAGCTGAAGACCATCTTGGCCAGGTTAGAGTTAATTTAACCTCATGTTTTTATTAGGAAACACCCATATATAGATTGTAATACCTGTGCTAATTTGAAAATATGAAAGGTTAATGAAACGTCATTCTTATTTATCCGATTAGTACAGGTATTACAAATGATACACAACAATCATAGCGATTTGCCAGAGAACAACGTCCTGCACAACGTACATCTTTGTTGTATTGTCAGCAGAAGGAGCTTTGAGCTTCTCAGCAGTCATTTCTCCTGGTATGCCCAGACTCATGTGGTCGCCTTTGTGTGTGGTTGTTTTAATTTGTGTCTCTTCCTTCCATGTCCTCCTTATCTATGTTTTGTCTGATGACTTTGCGGGATTGCCACTGGCGGTAGGTTCCCAATTGCTGTTGGATCTTCTATAGCCTGCTGCAATGACTTTTTAATAGCCTCTTGACAACAGGTTTACTCTAGTAGAGTAAAATATATGTAACTATGCATACAGTACATGTATATCTACAATATATATGTGTGTAAGTCTACATATACACATATATATGAAGAGAGAAAATGCATTTGGGTACGCTTTAGCAAGGTTGAACCACATTGATTTCTCTTTGTCATTTGAGGTACCAAACAGAAAATGATCATTTCTCCTGAAATGGCTGAGGAGACTGTCAAAGTCCAGACTGTTTAACTGCTAGTGATACGTTCGGTTTGTTTGACTGCCCTTAGCCAAATTATCTGTACTCATCTGGTCCACTAGAACTTAAAATTAAAAAATGTCCTGGAGGAGAGCAGCACCCACCTCATTAGCAGGACAAATTTGTTCAAGAAGCAATTTTCAGACAAGATGACCAGACTGATCTTTAATTGGCTGACATGTTTTTAAAACATCATCTTTGCCAGTCAGATGGAAATGGTATTAATAAAGGACATTCGCAGCTGCATACTAACTGGTACTTTTAATCATTTTACACATATATATACGAAAAGACTCATTTAAAGGAATAGTTCAGCCAAAAAAGAAAAACTGTCTTCATTTACTCACCCTCATGTTGTTCAAAAGCTGCATGACTCTTCTTGGAACACAAAAAGAGATGTTTAACAGAATGCACTGCTCTTTTCCATATAATGAATGTTAAAGTTGACTACACATGTTAAGCAAGATTTAAAAAGCATAATAGTTTAATATTTTATCACACTGTTATTAGATGTGACCCTGGACCGCAAAACCAATCGTAAGTAGCGCGGGTATATTTGTAGCAGTAGCCAACAATACATTTTGTGGGTCAAATTTATCAATTTTTTTATATGCCAAAAATCATTAGGATATAAAGTAAAGATCATGTTCCATGAATATATTTTGTAAATTTCCAGCCGTAAATATATCAAAACCTAATTTTTGATTAGTAATATGCATTGCTAAGAACTTCATTTTAACAACTTTATAGACGATTTTCTCAGTATTTAGATTTTTTTTGCACCCTCAGATTCCAGATTCCTTTCAGCTAGTTGTATCTTGGCCATCTTAACAAACCATGCATCAATCGAAAGCTTCTTTATTCAGCTTTCAGATGATGTATAAATATAAAAAATTGACCCTTATGACTAGTTTTGTGGTCCAGGGTCACATATGACTCGAAATGTAGTGCCTGGGTCATATGATCCACTATTATGGTATTTTGTTTTTGTCCATTTTTGAGCTTACCAGCCTTTAATTCCCATCTGCTTTCATTATATGCAAAAGAGCAGCTTGCGTGTCCTGATAAACATCTCCTTTTGTGTTCTGCTGGAAAAATAAAGTCATACGAGTTGGAACAACAACAACTTGAGGGTGAACAAATGATTTCTGGATGAACTATGCGTTTAAATACACCACAAGACTTAACAAGCACCCCAAGAGCTTGTTGAATTGAAGCGCTGAAGTGTTTGCGAAAATAGTCTGGTCCTCATAAAGAGACAAGACAGTCCAGAAATCAATTTCGTTCAGCCTTTTGCTTTCACACTTGTAACCCAACAACTAATAAGACAGGCCCTTGTACACATTACGATCCCTCCCACCAACACCTTCTGCTGGCATGATGCTTACAGCTTCCATGAGCGTGGTGGTTATCACCAATAACTAAGGGTCATGACAACGCCACTGTGTGTGGAAGATCACGTCACAGAGAATGAGGGTCACTATACGAGCACTCTTCTTGAGAACGTGAATGCCCTGCATGCTTTACCGATGAGCAAGACTGCCCTTTCGGAAGGCAACTGTTTCACAGTGAATGAACTGAGAGCTGAGTTTGCCTCGACAATCGCATGCTTTCCAGCGACAACAAACCTCCCTCGACATCCCCTTAACACTGCCACCGTCTGAAACTCAGACTAGCTAGGGAGTTAATGCCACACCATCCACAACATTTCCCCACTGATTTGTTGATGCCAGAGATTGTTCTGCCTGAAATAACATAAAGGACAATGTATTGTACGATGTATTTCTTAAGAACATCTGTCTGCTCATCTTGCCTAGGGTTGGGCGGTATGACCAACAATGTAATTTTATATCACGACACCGGTATATATAACATGAATTGTTTTTCATCTATCTATCTATCTATCTGTCTATCCATCTATCTATTTTTGACCGATTTTGACAGTGTCATACGTTACTTATTAGGAAGATTTTCATAATAAATGTTTTATATGTCTGACAACTGTGAAGAAACAGCTTAACTAATGTGGTCTCAAAGAGAATATTTCACTTAAAAATGAAAATTCTGTCAGATTTAAGGCCTTTGTTCATCTTAGCACCACAAATTAAGATATTTTTGATGAAATCTGAAAGCTTTCTGACTTTCTGAAGCTACACAAATACTTTTTTGTGTGCAAAGAAAACAAATATGATGACTTTATTCAACACCTTCTTCTCTTCTGTCAGTCTTTGACCAACACGTTATCACTTGCAACTCGTCATGCGCTGAGGCTTGTTCAAGACCCCTTGGTGTCGCTTTTTGACGCTCAAGGAACCCCTTTAGAATAATTTTTTAACATACAGGGTATCCTTTAAGCATCACTTTTCGATGTGCTGAGAGCTCCATTGCCTTAATTTAATGGTTTGCATGCATTTGTAAGAACAGAGGTCATTTTATATAAATGTATGTAATATGAATATTTTTGGAATAAATGATAACTGTAGTTGTATCTGCCTGTTGTTTTATAGACAAATGGTAGGTTTAGGTGCAGGGATTGCTCAAAAAATGTCCAAATAGTGTAATGTAAATAAAATAGTTGTGACTGTTTACTTTGAAAAATCACACCAACATGTATGCAATAATGGCAGTGTTATTACCCAATATAACATTTAATCATAACAATAAATTTCCCAATGCCTTTGGTGTCAGCGTATTGACGCCAAAGGTTTCTTGTTAATAGCAATGCGTATCCTGCACGTCAAAAAGTGATGCCAAAATATGTGACGAGTTGGGAGTGAGAATGTTTTGTCACGACAGTACTGGCACGGAGGAGAAGAAACTGTTGTTTAAAGTCGTTATTTTTATTTTTTATTACATACAAAAAGTTTTCTCATAGCTTCGTAAAATTGAGGTTGAACCACTGTCACATGGACTATTTTAACAATGTCTTTACTACCTTTTTGGGCCTTGAGCGTGTCAGTTACGTTGCTATCTATGCAGGTTTAGAAAACTCTCAGATTTTATCAAAAATGTCTTAATTTGTGTTCCGAATATGAACAAAGGTCTTAGGGTTTGGAACGACATGAGGGTGAGTAATTAATGACAGAATTTTTTCATTTTTGGGTGAACTATCCTTTTAAATAGAGTATAATTATATAGTAGCTAAATATAGAACCATATGCGCCGCCGATACGTTTTCATACCACCCAGCCCTAGCCGTGCCTTTCCCACCAACCTAAATTGCTTGCACTCATTCAGTTCATCTTCTTGCAACTCTTTTCACAACTTTCCACAATAGCAGACCATAGGAAAGAAGGGGGTTTACAGCCCAAGTCTAGTGCATCACTGAGCATGTCATGGTTTTAATCGCTGTGGTGTTTTAGTGCTTGCTCCCCCCCTAATAGAGGTGCGGTTGAAGAGCAGGCTGGTCCAGGGCGGGCCCGGCGCTCTGGCGAGGGCAATCGGGCAGCGCCAGCGTTGGGCCGACAGGACTGACTGTTAGTGGGTGTCTCCTTCAGGCCTTGAAGGATGAGGATGATGCGGAAACAGGGCTGACGGATACAGAGAAAGAGGTGGAGCCTAAGGAAGAAGAGAAACTTGGCAAATTACAGTACTCCTTGGATTACAATTTCACAGAGAATACGGTAAGGGGCTGTCTCCAAATCGCCGTCACTGTGTGTGGTGTTTAGTGGGGTCTTCTTCGTAAGTACAGTGCGTTTGTCCGTCAAATTGTAAACAGCTCCACTCAAATAATGCCCAGTCACTCTTACATAGTGTAAACTGTTTAAAAAATATATATACTGAAAATATGACACTATGTTTGACAATATTGCTTTTCAGAGTTGATGTGCTCTATTATTAAGTGCTATCTATGAAAACCAGAGGAATTCAGACTTAGCACTTAGAAAATAATGCGCATCATCCTGTAAACTCACCAAATGCCGTGAATGTCGAGGGCACATCACAGTAGTTAGATTCAAGTTTGAGTCGGCTTTCTCCCACGCTGACTGAATGAGGGTGCTGGCTTGTTTTCAGCTCTGAGGCTAAGCCGAAATTCATTGGGCGCCTCTTACAAACGGTTGAGCTTGAAAGCCGAGTGACTTCCAGAATGGATGCACTTCCTTTTGTCAGATGCTGGGTGACAGATAATTGAAGCTGTGCATAGTCTCACGCCGAGGCTGTGCAGAAAAAAGCTACAAACCTGAAAGAGCCAGATTATCCGCCGTCACACAAGCACAAATTACAGCTTTTATAAGCACCGCCACCACAGGAGCCTTTTCATTGTATGTCGGCAACGTATGTGTAGTGGTGAAATGACAAAATGACTGCAAATGACTGGTAATGCTTTCAATTTATGGCATAACAAGAATGAGATGTTCAGGATACTGCATTTGTTCTATTCTTTTGCCATTTAACAAACATATTTCAAATATCTGGTTTACTCAAGTTTTCATAGCAGGTATAAGAATGTAAGGATAAAATATGGCATGGGCACGAAAGAGCAAATTTACTAAACAGTAGTGTATGGTATTTTAGCATAAAAACTTATTCTTATTCACTAACAACCTGCCAGCGAGCTAAAGTACTAAAATAGCACTGTACCATATTTTAACACAGCACCATTAACGTCCACGGAAAGCTAAAACATTGCAAATAGCATGTGCAAATAAATGAAGCCATTAGCAGGTGTTGAATTTCCCCCACAATGTTTTTCCCTTTAGAGCAGAGCAAAAAGCAGGCGATGCAAAGAAATCCACATCAGCCTGACCCAGATTCAACCCGTAGACTTACGCGCTCTCATAACGCAAGTGCTCGCATGTATCTCCACCCTCCATGCTGGCAAGAAACCTAGGTGCTTCTTTCCCGTCTGCCTTTAAATCAAGCTGAGCATCGCTTCAGGGAGACTCGGAGGTCTGGGAGATTTTTCTGCAACTCTTGCCCTTTCCAAAGGGGAAAGGTTCCAGGGAGCACAACTAAACTCTGGGTTTGTTTAAAGGTAATCTGGACCTTTCCGACCCTGCTGAGCAAGCCAGAGGGTAAAAATAGAAAAAGTACAAAACATGCCAGTCACAAAGCCACAAGACACAATATCTCAGAATCCAGGGCGGCTCCTCGGGGAGACAGAGAGACAGGGTGCAGATAAGGGCGATATTATTAATGAGGATAGAAAAAGAGGTGCGGATTGAGCTGCGAATCCATACACGTTCACTGAGGTGAATCATTGCGATCGTGGCCTGTTTTCTAACGCATCCCAGGTATTTTAAGGACAGAAGCCCCTCGCTGTTTATGCCGAATAACAAACTCCCCTAAGAAAACCGTTTTCCCTGAAAACCATTGCAGCAGTAATTTAAGATGACAGCTCAAAGCCTTCAGATGAGAGATTGTGAGGACTGCACCCACTGAGGTGAAGTCACATGGCTGAATTTTCCTCCAGCATGTCCTGCATCAGTCTGATTCTTCAAACTGCGTGGAGTTTTTGTAGCCTGCAGAGCGATTGAAGGTTATTATGGCCAAAGTCTCATCAGGATCAGATAGTCCTTCACCCCCCATCTATGGCCAAAACAACCAGAGACAAATCCACCCTGACTCATACTGCTACTGTCGTCCACAACTATTCAATCTAACTCACAGCTAGGAGCTACTTACAAAAGACTACTTGTTTAGACTTAGAAATGGCATCTGCTCGCGTATTGCAAACTTCCGGTGCGACTGACATTGCATTGTCTGTTGTCAAAAAAATAGCGAAGTGTGAAGCACACCTCACACAGAAGTCACTTTCAAACCAGCAGCTTTCTTGCTCAACCCTGCAAATTTATATAACCACTTTGAACCTGCTGTGAAATCTGCATCTTGCCCTCATACAAAACTCCTAATACGACTTAATTTCGCCTGACGAAATTCAGCAAACAATGGCAAATGCAACTTAAGGTCAATAGGATATCAACAGTACTCAATTTATTATAAGTCATGTTACATGTCGTTAGCTAGGTTTACTTCCAAAGTTGTGAATTTAACTTCTACGCAAAATTGAATTTTTCACATTAAAACATTTGCGAATAAGCACCGTTTCCATCCAACGAGTCTAAGAGAACAAAATCATCACTTCCTTACAAACTGGCACTAAATATCACTAAGAAATGTAGCAGAAGCCACTGAATATAATAGTTTTTGTATATAACAAATTACTTGTGCCTCAGAGAGAGCAAACAAAACACAACAAATGCGGTCATTGCTTTCGGAGGTGGATGCCTGCTGTTTGGGAATGCAGTCGTGTAAGAGTACTGGGAGGCAATTATACAGAAATACTTTGACGACAGACTTTGCCCGGGATTTTAAAATGAACATAACATTTTTGATGCTGTGCAACAAGATTGGTCTGCTGATTAGTTAGGTTATGCGTTCCCACAGCACAAAGTCACATGACTTCTTGATGCGCATGGAGAAATTTATTTGATCAATGTGTTTCCATCTCCTATTATTCACATTAACCCTTTTGCACACGAGTCAAAAAGCACCTCAACTAATTTCTGATGAAATACTTCAGAATGGCCATGAAAACAGGATGATGGAAACATAGCTATTGTGTTTTTTGGCCAAACTCTCTGTCAGATCACTAAAACAAACAAAAAATGGTGATAATACAGTTAAGGTCAAAAGTTTGCGTCCCCCTTTCAGAATCATTAAAAATGTTAATATTTTAGCAAAATAAGAGGGATGATACAAAATGCATGTTGTTGTTTATTTAGTCTTGACCTGAATAAGATATTTCACATAAAAGATGTTTACATATAGTCCACAAGAGAAAATAATAGTTGAATTTATAAACATGACCCGGTTTTAAAGTGTACATCCTCTTGATTCGTAATACTGTGTTTTTATCTGAATGATCAACAGCTATGTTTTTTTTTTTGTTTAGTGATAGTTGTTCATGAATTCCTTGTTTGTGCTGAGCAGTTAAACTGCTTGCTGTTCTTCAGAAAAATCCTTCAGGTTGCACAAATTCTGTGTATTTGAACCCTTTCCAACAATGACTATGATTTTGAGACATCTTTTCACACTGAGGACAACTGACTGACTCATATGCAACTATTACAGAAGGTTCAAACTCACTGATGCTCCAGATACTTACATGCTTTGCAGAAGACAAAATGTGTTACATTTACCTTGATCTTCAAATTCAAAAAGTTTTCACCTCTCAGCTCTTAATGTTTCCTTCTGGAGCATCAGTGAGAAATCATTATTCTAACTTTTATCTCCATACTACATGCTAGAATCTCAGTTCTAGTGCCAGACAGTGATTTGTCTTCTCTGAATCAGTAAGTTATTGGTTTCTGGAAATCCGTGAGTCCAGATACTGTAGTGTACACAGTGATTTTTTTTAAAAGCTTAGCTTGAATGTGTGCTATAAATAAATTAAGTATTCTCAATTAGAATGCAGTGGAGGCTTGGAACTGGAAATATTATTAAGTACGTCACAACTAAACAAGTGTATTGTGCACACAGACTTTTTTCTAAATCAAATTACAGTGCATTTAGGGTATTTTATTAGTTTGTGTATTCCCTGTGAAAAAAAAAATCTATGACCTTTCTGTTGTGAGTCCCATGCTATACTGTTAAGCTACAGGAGCTCCTCATAGCAATAATAGCATTAATATCAAATATGTTGAAAGAAGTGTTACAATTGAGTTATGTTGAGATGTTCTCGAGGGTGAATTTGACCTTTACATTTAATTGAAATTCCATTTTTTTTATTATCTAGATATTGAATTTCTTATTGCTAACATGTCAAGATATGAATCTGAAGTCAAAATCTAGCTGACATCTAAGTATTCTCCTGTCAAGGAGTATGAAATGCTAAAGACTGGAATCAGTATATATTAAAATTTATTTCTGCGGTTCTCAAAAAGTTAATGGTCATATTTCAGCATGACTGACAAAAGAGAACTGTCGGTTAGTAAAAACAAATAATAAGGACTCTTATTTTGTCAACTGTTTTCACTTATGCTTAATGGAAGCAGTGAATATAGGAGCGATGGGCATTATTTGTGGAGCATTTGCAACCATTTCTTTCAAAATAATGTTTCTTTTCCTCTTTGATTGTGTCTGTGTTAGAACAGTGTTTGTGGGGGTGTTTCTTTCTTCAAGTCAGAACATGTTCTGCTTTTTATCCAAGATTACAGTGTGAAGCAATAAAACTGTCGAGACCTGAAACCCACCACCATTTAATGAAAAAAAAATCAAACATTACTAGAGCCTGACAGGATATTAAAATCTTTATAGTTCCTTTGTAAAAAAAAAAAAACAATCACAGGGTTCTCTGATGGCCACCATCTAAACCAGAAACACTGGCAGGCTCGACTGACTACAGTCCTTCTTGTGGCAGCACAACTGAAGTGTGACAGCTGGTCAGAGTGAGAGAGAAGGAGCTCTACGCGCGAGTGCCTGTGTAGACACAGAGACAGGGCGTTTTATGGGAAGCTGATGGGAGCTTGATTGACTGACTCTAGGACCCATGAGGCCATGCAGGGGATATGGTGACTGGCAGGTCAATCAGGACCTCGGCCCAGCCAGCCAGCCAATCAATTATCACAGCCGATGGGGAGATAGGATCAGGAGCGCCACGCTTGACATGGCCTGACCCCCATTGCCTCCTTAATGCTGGGACTGCTTAAAGAGTAATGCAGCACGGGTCTGAAGGACGCACCTCAGCATCATAACTATAACTGACCTCTCGAGGCTTTTCATATAAATAAGCATATACTTTCAAGGCTGATGTACTATAGTACCACCCACCAGATTCTTTAGAAGGCAGTTGCAATGTTTTCCATGTGTGTTACTTACTAATTTTGGAGCAAAAGTTCTCAGTGCTGGCGCATCCACCAAACTTTGAAAAAGTATGAAATTGTCAATATTATAGAGAAGTTTCCTTGTTTGTGGATACTACTAATGTGAAATGAGATCCACACCTATTATTTGAATGAATTACTTATATACTGTTGTGGTATTCATTATTATTTTGATTTTGATTTTGTTTTTATATTTTCAGTTTACATTTCAATTTGTCTTTTTTATTTATTAGGGTTTTCTGTATTTCTGTTTGTTTTTGTTAAGGGTTCAAGCGTGAAGCGCTGAAACTCTATTGTAATTGTTAAAATGTCCAAAAATCAGCATTTTCCCTTAAAGGTAATCAGGTTGACCAAACTGTATGTTGTAGAGACTTGAAATTTGGAGGGATGGTAGTACACACACTGTCTACAACGTCACCAAGATTCACCCCAATCGACCTGACGGTGGCGCTACAATAATCTAAAGCACAAAAATTGCTATAAAATTGCTCATAACTCCTAAACCATTAGTCACAAGCTTAACCTAAGTGTCTTATATCATTGGAATATTTGGCTCACAACAGACAAATTCAACAAATTCTGAGATTTTTTGAAAAACCTACTATGGCCGCCATCAGCCAATTAAGTTTGAACACCTATTAGACAAGATTATCGAAGGCAGATCTGAACGAAACTTGTTGGGCCTGTTTAACTCATGAACCTAAAGGTCTGTGAGAAATTTGAAAGAAATCGACCACTAAGTGGTGCTAACAAGTTTTACGCATGCGCACAATATTGATGTTATATGATAGATCTCCTTATTCTGAATAACTTCCCTTCAAGAACCACTACTGTCAACCAAATCGTTTATTATATATTCTCAGTTATGTTAAAAACCTACTTTTGCAAACTAGTCCTAGGTTTTTCTCCTGCTGCAGTACAATTCTTAAAGTTCAAATTTTGAACTTTACATTTTGGGTCATTTTTAAAACTGGCGTGGCTAAATATACCCAAAAGCCTGTAAGACCCTCATAGTTTTAATCTACATGAATGTGCAGGACTCATGTTAGACAGCAGATTTTGGTGCTTTGGAAAAAGAAAATCAACTGTCTTCATATAAATCTGATCCAGCATTACAGTGAACACTTCTGGTATTTCACATACTTTCATGTGACATAACAGAGGCATCTACAAAATGGTGGTGGGGTGATGGTTCAGACAAAGACTACAGTCCTCTTCAAGGTCTTACATATTCTCTCTTTAACTTTGACTTTTGGCCCTTCATAGCTCATAGTGGGGATCATCCAAGCAGCAGAGCTGCCCGCTATGGATATGGGTGGCACTTCTGACCCCTATGTGAAGGTTTACCTTCTTCCAGACAAGAAGAAGAAATTTGAGACCAAGGTCCACCGGAAGACACTGAATCCTGTTTTCAATGAGCAATTCACCTTTAAGGTAGGTCACAAATCTAACAGCGTTGAATCATAACAAGCGATTTCTCAATGGATCCGTGCGTTTGCATTCTACTTATACAGTATCTCAAGTTATTTCTGACTACTACTTCTGGCGTATTAACAAGACAGTAAGTGGCACGAGGCGTTGGAGTAATTGCATGTAAACATGCAGATGGACTCCTGCAGGTGTCTGTCATCCGGAAAGTAGCATAATTTCTATTTTGAATGTTCAGTAGAGCTTTCCGATTCATTTTTATGAGACGTCATGCAGCTAAAAAGACCTTTTTGTGTAATTACCGCAGCCAGACCTCTAGACTTCTATTAAATTGCTAAGTGAAGTGTTGAATTCTTAAAAGAATTGCAAAAATATAACTGATCCAACCAAGGAGGGTAAAGGACTGTTTGCGTGTTTGGTTCTTGTTTAGCCTAGCGCAATTTCAACTCTGACAAGGTACCTTGAGAACGAGAAACGAGCCGCACGCCAACATCGAGAGATAGCCACAAAGCTCTGACATGTAATCACAAGTGCCTTCATTATTGAAATGAAGAGACTGAAGAGCTGGTGTGTGTGATAGCGTCAAGGACAAAATAGCAACCCTTGGGTCTTATCTCTTTCCCGGCCAATCAAGCAGTTTGTCGCCATGTTGGAACAAGTCCTTCGGGATAATGAGTTTGTCTGAAAAACGGCTCAATTGGAGGTAATCAAGAATCAAATCTCTCTCTCTTTCTCTTGCGCAAACGCAGTTGTCCTGTAGCTTCATCCCAACATCTCGGCATTAGATGAGTCCCGTAACTGGAATTGAGATTAGACTGGCAGGTGTGCGTGCAATTAATTTCACCCCTCATATCCTGCAGGTTCCCTACACTGAGCTCGGAGGGAAAACTCTGGTGATGACGGTATATGACTTTGACCGCTTCTCCAAACACGACGCCATTGGAGACGTGAAGGTTCCCATGAATAAGGTCGACTTTAGTCATGTGACTGAGGAGTGGAGGGACCTCCAGAGTGCTGAGAAAGAGGAGGTAAAAAACTAACATACTGTACATGTCCAGTAATAACCTGTTCCCTGGTAATGTGATTAAATATTAGATTTTGAGTGAATATCTTTATTGCCTGACCTTCTAGAGCACAAGTGCAAAATTTGCCACTGTTGTAATTTCCCACTTCCCGGTAGGGGTGTGTGATAATGACCAAAAAAAAATGATGGCGATAATTAGAAAATCTGTATAGCACAACTGTGCTCGCGGTGACCCGAGTTCGAATCCCGTCTCGAGGTCCTTTACCAATCCCGCTCCCCTCTCTCCGCCCAGTACTTTCCTGTCATCTCTCTACTGTGCTGTCCAATAAAGTCACAAAACAGCCCAAAAATATAAGAATTAATAAAAAAAAAGAATTAATTTTGCTGAGTGTGTTATTGTGCTGGGCAGGTTTAGGACTGATGTGGACAGCTGACTCCCAAAGCTTTTGATATTCTTCATATTCTGTGTGATGATTAGTTTGCAGGAGTAACAGAAATGAACTTTTCCAAGAAGTTTAAATAGATTTTTACCTTCTATGGGCATTTTTTTTCTTTATAAGGTCAATTTTTGGTCTAATTTATAAGGCTAATTAAATGTGTGCATATTTTAAATGTATTCAATAAATGTAAATAGTAAGACACTAAAGGCCTATTACCAATCAAATGAGATTATCTAAAGAAGTGAAAATGCGTTTACACGGACTGTTTATTACAGGACATGAGCCCACTTAACATGCAGTTACAAATGCATACACTAAATAATGTTTTGATGTTTAAAAACAAAACATTAAATACTGATATTTGAAATGATTTTGGAAAAAGAGTGAAAATATACTTAAAATATAAACCTAAAATTGCCAGTAGGTGGTGGCAAATCACTCCATGAGTGAGTCTTTGAGTCATTCATTCAACCAATTCGTTCAAACTTTGTTCAAACACTTTACTTGTGTTTAAAATGTTAGTAAACTTTTTTATTTAACTGTTTTATAAAATCAATATGACATTTGCAAAAACTGCACCCTTTATGTGATATTAACTATATTAGATGATATGAATATAAAGGACATATAAAAGTCATACGGCGGCATATTTGACCCCTTATCTCGAATTTTGGAGGAATTGTAAATGTATTTTAAGAGACTAAATTACACAGTGAAAGCTTAACTCTAAATGTGCTGGCGCAGTAGTTTAACCTATGTGTATGCTCAATAATGTCAAATCGCATATCGTTTAAAAAACAATTAGAGTATTATCATAGACAATATATATCACAAACCCCTACTTCCCAGTGACTTTTGATTCCATTCCGACAGACAAATGGCTGTACACAAGATCGCCAGGTTTTTATGGATCAGTATTTCACCCTTGGTTGGCACTTGTTTTGTCTGATTAAACATATTGAATCGTGTTTGCGGGGTCTTGGAATGTCTGAGAAGTGGCGTACTGTAATTTAGTGACTGAATTGGCCTTTATACTCCTTGTGTGTTTAACAAATGCATTGCAAAAAAGTTTGAAATGCGCCCAAATGTTAATTTGTATATCGAAAAGGTTGTAGACAACAAGAGTAAATATAATTTAGCAGGAGCGGCATTGAAAAATTTACTCACTGTACAAGTGCGAGACTTGAGGGCTATCCATCTTCAATTGAAATGTCAGTTAATCAGCTGGGCCGTGCCACATTTTTATTAATAAAAAAGTGTGACTTTCCAAGCAGTGGTTGGGGAGATTCAATTTTCATGGTAAATGTCATGGAATATAGCATTTAAGCCGTGGTTTCTATGGGAACCTTGTTTTCGTGCCACAGTTCGTTGGTGTAAAGGTTAATTATGATGCTGTCAAAAGCCTGCTGAGGGCAGAGAGTTGAAGGCTATCTACATACGTTGAAGGTTGCTGCTGCTGTTACACTCCACGTCCGATGAGCTAGCGCAGCACTTCAAGCACCGCTTGAGAAAGCTGGAGCGTATTGACTTTTATCAAAGAATCTCTAGAGTGGTGTCCTGAGGGTGGCACTTTAAGTGCCTGTAAAAAACTAAATGAAAATCGACTTCAAAATGCCGTAGCTTCTCGCAATTCCATCCAGTTCGGACCTCTTTGCTCTTTTGTTCCCCCTACACAATTCTTGGTCAATTCAGCTTATTTACCTTGTAGGACTCATTTAATTAAGCTATGAAATGTTATTTTTCCATTCTGATGACCTTTTAATTGACAGAAAATTGATTGTGTGGAAATGGCATCAGCCAGTTGAAAGTACAGTGATGTAACCTTTTCCCCTTCCTGTTGTTTTCTATATGTCACATGTGTTTGTGTCCATGTTTATGAGAAGGGGCATCTAAAATTTTAATGGAATCTGTGTACGTGTAAATGCATTTTCCAATGTGTTTACAGATGAAGCTACATTTGTGGAAAATTAATCAGATTCAACGAATGCAAAAGCTATGATCCTCAATTCAGTTTCTCTTATAAATCCTGTTGAGTGGGCGCACGTCAACAAATGTTTGTGGAAAGGGGAATCATTTTAGCTGGAGATGTTTCGTTTGAGGCTTTTCTTCTTAGGAAATATTGGTTTTTGTAGAAAATTCAATCAGTGAATAAATTCAACCTGGTTTTCAGGTTCAGTTTTTCTATTTACCTTGACAATGATGTCCCTGATTGAACTTTTCTCTGCCACTCACAGCAAGAGAAGCTGGGCGACATCTGTTTCTCTCTGCGGTATGTGCCCACTGCTGGCAAACTGACCGTGGTCATTCTGGAGGCCAAGAACCTGAAGAAGATGGATGTCGGTGGCCTGTCAGGTGAGTCCAGTTACTAAGTCACACTGTCAGCTAGACCCTGGCACAAAGATGCCATTATGTGACAGTTTAGGACAGTGTCTCTTGTTGCCAGCTGTCATGACAGTTCATTTGTGTGAAATCAAAATGGCTTTTGTTTGATGTCCTAACCCTGTAAAACCTGATGTATGAAATAATAATAAGAATTTGGTAACACTTTAGTGTAAGGAACAATTCTCACTATTAAGTAGTTGTTTATATGCATGCCTATTAATAACATATTTGCTATTTATTAGTACTTATAAAGCATATATTCTGCATGACCTTAATTCTACCAATACCTAAACTTAACAACTTCCTTAATAACTACTACTAAGCAGCCAAATTTACTGATGCAAAAGTCATAGTTAATGGTTTGTTAATAGTGAGAATTGGACCTTCAAATAAAGTGTGACCCAGAATTTTTTTTTAATGGAACCATTTATTGAACCTTTGGACATGATCTGGAAAAAAAAAGTTTTTGTGTTTGTTTTTGTTTTTTAATCTGTTTGATACATCTGTCTTATATGACATATATACAGTATATTACAATATAGGAGAAAATTTATCTCAGATTGGAGGTGGAAAAAAACACCTAATTTTTATTCAGAAGCCTAAAATGAACAAAATGTATGAAATTTGCTGCACTTGCTGATGTTTGTATGGTGTTGTCATGTAAATCAGTGAGAACAGTATAGCAGACTTCTTACATAAAATGCATGTGAATTAGTTGCTGCTTTATGTCTCCCCTTAATATGTAACAAAATGTAAATATAAAATATCTATCTAGAATATATCTAAAATAGTAGATTGTAGGTTTTATAGGATTAAGACATCATATAAGACCTAAATCTTATATCATATGAGTAATTTTATTTACAACGATGTATCACAATATAATTATTTTTGCTTTAAATAAGGTCTTTATCATATCAGTTTTTTATACATTTTATTGAAATTTCCTAATTCTTGTCACCAGTGTCAATATCCCAAAAAAAACTAATACTAGCCTAAATTAAAAAAAAAAAAAGCTGAAGACAAGTAAACAGTCAGCGATTAAATAAGATGATGAAATTAATTACAAGCAATAGGACAAAAAACGGCAGTAGAACAAATAAATAAGAAATGCTACATACAGTACATTGTATAAAATAATCAAATGTATAAAAACTTCATATAAATCACTGTGTAAATTAAATATATATTTCTCCTTATTTAAAGCTACAAAAGTGATTGTCAAAAGCGCTAAGAGATTTTCTGTCCTTTGTTGTTTGATAAACATGAATGACAGACAGCAGGAATATTAGACTGCTGTCACTTTAAAAGCTGCCCGCATCCAATATTCTCAGCTGTTTGTTTTCACTTAAGACCTAAATTACTGTCATGAGGATACTTGCAAAGACAGGCATTTTGACACATACAAGTGTGTGTATTTAACCATTCAAGGTCTATAAAGCAGCAAAAATAACTGTCTGTTCTTAACTCTGTCTTAACATGCCTCTCTGACAGCGCTCAAAAACAGTCTCTCTGTCAGCACGTGCATATAGCGAAATGAGTTCTCTTTCTCTGCTGATTGCATTTCAATAGCTTAAATCCCCTTTTTTTAAACTGCAATGCTTAAACAAAGCATACAAATGATACATTTTGGTGATCACCCTGCTGAAAAAACAGCTAAAACCAGCCTAAGTTGATTGACTGGTTTTAGCTGGTCATCCAGGCTGGTCTTAGCGGGTCAGCAGGCTGGTTTTAGAGGGATTTTGGCCACTTCCAGGCTGGTCTTAGCTGGTCAGGCTGGGAAACCAGCTCAAGCCAGGCTGGGAGACCAGCTAAAACCAGCTACTTCCAGCTTAAACCTAGGCTGGTTTTAGCTGTTTTTTCAGCAGGGCATGTTGCATGTATAAAGACAATAGTCCAAAATCTCTTCCGGTTAACAAATTTCTACCGGTTAACCGTGACTACCGGTATATTGCCCACCCCTACTGATTATATAGTGCACATTATTATAAAGACATATACTGTTTTCATAATCATTCTCTAAAACATCATAATTGTTCTTCTTATACCTTTCTTCTTATGCAACCAAGACCATGCAGACAGGGAAAAATCTTAAAATATTATAATAATATGATAGCCTATTATGTTTATATCCAATGAAATTGCTGCTACATAATTTTTCAGCTGAATACACTAAGAAAGATGCATTATGTGTTGTGAATTCTCTTTTCATGTTATCTTTAACACGTTTCAATCCCTTTCATTTTCTCATAGCTGCACAAGGTTGTCTGTATGTAAATGCAGAGTCATTTTTACTATATCTTTCACTTTTAAAATCATGTAATGCGTATACAGTCATTCACAGCTACAAATCCCAAGGGCGTCGAAATGTGGCTTGAAATGATCCGACACTTTCCGAACCTACGGCTGTGCGGAGAGCTGCGCTTTATCAGCTGAAGTAATATTCGGCTCTGGTGAATACATGAATACATTTTCGCTGAGTAAATTTACAGCTCGGCATTCAGAAATCAGTCCTCATCTGTGCCGTAACCACTTATGAAAAACGGCCCCGGTCTCGTCCGTCCGTACTTCCCCGCCTCCCTCGCCGTTTCTCTGGCACCTGGTTTGTCTCGCCCTGCTGTCAGAGAGGCGGACAGGCCATCAGTACCAGACCCACCTGCTGGGAGCCGAGAGGCCTGACGTTTACTCTCATCGCTCAGAGAGAGAAGAACAGCTATTAGCAGCACAGCCGAGAACAAACTTTCTCGCTCTCTCCGGTCCATTAGCAATCCAGATTAAAGCCGGCAATAAACTGTCAGTCACGTTTCATAAGGTACTCCAACACGCTGCTGAAATTAACACCGTTAACAGTTCTATTTAGGGGTTCGTGGTTAAAGGGCGTAGTTTTCACGATGTGATAACTACATCCCCCAAACCTCCTATCGCGTTTCATCGTCGGGCTTGTTGAATTGGTCGTGTGCCAGATCGATCAAATCCTGTGTGGAAATCGTGCAGTTAAGGATGCTTTCACCATCAATTACTGGGTTTTTGCCAGACTCCGACGGATTGTAATTGTGGAATAAACCTTTTTGACAAAGCGCTCCGTGTTCCCACCGATTTTACTAGAAAAACATTTCTGTCCCTGCATTCTCTCTCTGCTTTTCTTCTCGTTCCAAGTTCGTGAAAACTGCTCCGATTTAATTGTTGTTATAGGGGGAGTCGTTCTCCCAAAGGAATGGCTTCAGAGCATGTCCAAAGAGCTGTCACATGATTAGAAACAATAGGCCCGCATGGATCATGCCAATAATTAGTGACTGTTTCCATTGTGATTCAGCTACAGGGAGGACGACTCATCAGAACACTATAATTTATCCTTTTCTCTATTCAAACCCTGTTTACTCTCCGTAATCACACAAGACGTGGTTGTTGCAGCTAAAATAAATGTAATTTGAATTAATTCACAAGAGCAGTGCTTACCAGTCTCTGTATTTTCTATCTCATTATGCTTTTGGGTCTATATTTGTGGTTTAGATTAATCATTGAATATGCATATAAAAATTGTTTGTATATATGCATTTAATGCCTATTTACATTTAATGCATTTAGATTATTAGTTCTGTGAATAAAACTCATGACTTTGGCATTGCTGGTGCCATATTGTATTCCTTAAGATACATGTACTGTACTTTTTCAAAACCTTAAAAAGTGTTTGGAAACTTAAAATCACACATAAATCAGACTTAGATGAATCATCTGCATTGTTTGCAGATGCCACTTGTTTGAATTGTATGCAATGCAATGAACGTTATACATGTATATTATATATTATGAAATTACACATTAAGTGTAGTAATGAGATATTTGGGGGGACTGTGAAAAGACTATTCTTTGTATTTCATATACACTACCAGTCAAAAGTTTTTGAACAGTAAGATTTTTAATGTTTTTTAAAGAATTCTCTTCTGCTCAACAAGCCTGCATTTATTTGATCCAAAATACAGCAAAAAGTAATATTGTGTACAAAATAATGTTACAAAAGATTTCTATTTCAGATAATGCTGTTCTTCTGAATTTTCTATTCATCAAAGAAACCTTAAAAAATTCTACTCAACTGTTTTCAACATAATAATAATAATAATAATAATAATAATAATAATAATAATAA
>JAHKKF010521663.1:0-21291 GCA_019740295.1 Labeo calbasu
TTTTTTTTACATTGTGGGGACCTGAATTTCAGTTTTTACTATCCTTGTGGGGACATGTGGTCCCCACAATGTAGTAAGAACAAGTACACACACACACAAATGAAATTGTTTGCCTGATGAAAAAAGTATTTAAAACATTTTATATTTGCGTCATTATTGATTTATCTCATCCACCCATGACCCACCCGCAAATAATCAGAATGCATTTTTTTATTACCCAACCCACGGATTATCCGCAGCGTCATCAGCGATAGCATCACTAATTGCCGGCCATGGTCTTCCCACACTCTCTTCACTATCTCTGATTGGTTTAGACCACGATATGGGCCTAATGTGTGTCTGTTGGATCAAAGTCGCGGAGAGTTTTTTTTTTGCCCTCGAACGGCTGGTCGCACCGGTGCGACCTCAGATTTTTTTAGTCACACCATTGAGAAATTAGGTCGCACTCTAGAGCCCTAGTCTATATACTAATACATGCAATAAATTCTAGGCCTTTATATTTATTGGTTTAGCATGCCACTGTAGTGACATGTAGGCATGTCTCTCAGAGGCAAGTGTTGAAATGCCATCCACAATTTTTGTTAATGTATTAACTGAAAGGATGAATTTCATTTTTTTTTTTTTTTTTAAGTTATATTTTTGGGGCTTTTACACCTTTATTGTTGGTAGGACAACAACAGGAAAGCATAGGGCAGAGAGAGGGGAGCAGGATTGGCAAAGGACCACGAGTAGGGAATCAAACTCGGGTCACCAGAGGCACAGTTGCGCTACATGTCAGCACACTAACCACAAGGCTATCAGCACAGACCTGGGTGGATGAATTTTATGGGAATGAATTTAATATAGTTGAAAACACTCACATCCAAATATTATGTGACAAAGGGTCTATGACTGCTTTACAAACCTTCTCCCCTGTATCTAGAAATGTTTGTAAACTTACATTCTGACCAACAAATTAAACACAAGTGAACACATAAATACATATACAAGTGAATATTTGGTCAGATAATATTTTAGATTGACTTGTTATGGTCTAATGAGAGTAAACAATATAAGATGGGATTAACCATGCATTTTACACAAATTACCACTATATTTTGTTTGTTTGTGTACTTACATCGTGATTCAGCAAGTCCTGTGTTAGTGGACTGGTTGCAATCTCTGTGATGTTCATAGTTCCATTAGCATCTGACACACTGCAAAATATGTTAGATTATGTAAGGACTGGTAGACATTCTAACTAGATGAACATTAGGTGAGTTGATTTATCAATTAAATGATATTTTAGGTAATACAAAAAGCCAACGTGTAAAACATAGAGCTGATAGCACTTACTGATAGAGGGTGAGCTTAGACATTTGCTCTCGGTCAGTAATTTCATCAGGCATCCCACTAGGAAGCTTAGAGGGCCGTTCACCCAAAATGCTCACCATCACTTCCATTACCAAAGGGGAGTTTGCCTCTGCATCGCCCTCAATCACCCCAATTTCTGTCCGACCCCCTCTCTCACGATCCCTGATGTCCTTGGCCAACATCATGCCCTTACAGTCAACAATGAACAGCATGACGTTACAATTTAATCCTTAAATGCATACCTCGGGTCTTTAGCGACCAGGGATGTCATTGACTACCCTCTCCCTCCTTCATTTTTTAAAGTTTGACATCAACTTTCTTAGTATTCCTCAATCTATTCATTATAAATAACATAAGTTCAAAAATTAATAAAATATAAAAGAATATATGTTTTCTGATTAATATTTTGTAAAAAAAAAATTGCATAGGGTCGCTAGAGACCCACGGTGTGTAATAGTGTAAGTATATTTTTCATGCGCAAAAATATGTAAATATCTGATGACATGCAATTAACCTGTTTAATAGACAATAATGACCTGATGTTTCACTCATAATTGTTGTGGGCATAAAACAAAAGAATATCATCAGCAAAAATTGAACTGGTGTGAAAGACTTTACTGCAAAGCAATTACTGTATGCAATAAAATATAAATGCCTGTTATTTGATGGTGGATATGGTGAATAAGCTGCCAGCGATCACTTTGAAGTAACTGAAAACGATAGTTTTGAGAATATGCTTTATTTTATTCTTCTGTAATTGTTCTTAAAATATCAAGAGAGTTTTTTGCTATTGCAGAAGTTATATCCATGCTGGATATAGGTCCGGGTCACTAAAGACCGAATAATGATTGCCAAAACATTAATGCATTTAAGTGTTAAAAGAACTCAAAACTTTAAGATTTCTCATATAGCTCATTCTATAGCCAACCTTCAGACGTTCTTGTTTGTTGCTTTCAGGGCCATTCCACTGGATAATGGTCTTGCCAAGATCCAAAAGAAAGACACTCCCAGTGTCAAAGCTCTTCCAACTCATTTCCACCTGCAAATTGGCCAGTGTATTTAATCATTTATAACTTGAAAATCATAGCTGACACATTCAAGATTGATTGTGAAGAACATTAGGGTTATAAACACTGTGGCAAATTAATGAAATCAAAATACCAAACACAAATTCACCATTTTGGTACTGTGGTACTAGAAGATGTATAGTAATACTTAAAGGGATAGTGTTACGCAGCATGTTTGAGTTTCCACAAGAACCAGTGAGGTTCATTCTTGTGTTTTACAGCATGTTTGAGCTTCTGTAAAAAGCAATAAGGTTTGTTGTTGCGCGTCAAGCAAGCATGGTTGGATTTCTGTTTATGTTCGCTGATAAATGTAAATATGCAAATAAAACCTAAATGAAATTTGTTTATCATATAAAGTGATCGAGTCTCTTCAGAAAATGTAACCCAAACTGCTCAAATCATATAGATTAGTTTTACAATCTCTTTATAAATTCTTCAAAGCATCAAAGTGGTAGTTGTTTAGACTGTCAATGGAAGGACAGAAATCTCTTCAATTTCAATAAAAATATCTTAATTTCTGTACCAAAGATACACAAAAGTCTTACGGGTTTGGAATTTTTTGGTGAACTATCCCTTTAAGAAAAACAGTTTGCTCACCTCTGTGCCAGTCACTTTCCTTTTTCCTTTCACATGCAGCAGTCTTTGAATATTATAAGTGTTTGTCTCCACATGGTTCATTCCCGATGACACACCTCCCGACTTATAACTAAGGACATATAAAGACAAATTGTTGGCTTTCTGTCATCTTCATTAACCAAACACACTCCAATGTTTGTCCATAAGAATGTAAGCAGCAGGGCCATTTCTAGTTATAAGGGGCCCCATGCCACCAGGGGCCCTGTAAAGCAAAGTATTTTCTTCTTAAATGAACATTGAATTAAAACCCTAATATACTCTCTGCAAAGTTCTACTTTATTCTTCATTCAGAGATAAACTAAAGTTTGAAGTAGCTGTGCAGCTACACACTGTTTGGATGAGTATGCGCTTTCCTCTCAGTAACAAAGCAAGCAAACAACAAAAATGACATTGGTGAGAGAAGAGAGGTTAAAAAAGCGTCTGATTGTGACTGTGTTAAGAAATTAATCTAGAATGTTTGAGCTATTATGCAATTTTCATGAACCAATGGCAATTTAATAACCAGTGCAAAGCTTGTGTTGCCTGTTTCAAAACCAGACAGTTTAACAGGGTATAATTATTGCATATCCTAAGTTAAAAATAAAAATAAGGAGTTATGCAGTGCAGTCACAATCAACATTATCTAGGTTACACAATTTTTTGCTATTTAGAGCTGATATTTTTTTTTAAGCAATGCTTCGAAACTAACTAAAGAAACAACCAATATGAGACCAAAAGCCTGGTGAGATGTGGACTGCACTTTTCAGATGCTTACATTATGCCCTGTTTGAAATATCCACAGAAGATGCTGGACTCATGGTATTGCACCTCTCGGTACTGAACAGGTGCAGAGCCCAGGAACTCATCCAGCTGAATGGCATAGACAGCAGCAGCTCCTTGTTCATCCAGTGTAGATGTGGAACCTAGCCAGTAATGAATGTCATAGTATGCCGATTTGCCACCTTTGCGTGTCTGCATATAGATGAAAGACATAGGATGTAAAACCTGAGGCTGTATCTGATGTTTTTAATTAGCTATATGACGTCCAATATTTGTCTAACAGGAAACTGCCAGGTTAACCTAAGGAAGGGATAAGGCGAGCACAATGGGCTTTTTATTAGAGTACAAAAATAATACAAAAGAAAATGCAAACTACCCTGAGGGGAAAAACGCAAGGTAGTGGCAGAACTGAAGCTCACACAGCACAGCAAGGCATGGCAGGATAGGACACTGCAACACCTAACAGAGAAGCATTCACAAAAATCTGGCACAGAACATAGATTACACAGAGAAGAAAATTAGGAAGGTAATGAGGGAGAGAAGAGAGACTGCAACATATGACATAAACCAGAGAGCACATGGACGAACACCGAAAAGACAGAAACATCACACAAAAACTCATGACAGACAGTGGCCAGTTTACCCTGACTACAGAAACAACAAGGTGGGGAAGGGAGGGGAGCCAAGCCGATATCAGTGGGACTGTCAGAGATGGCTCTAAAGGACCCAAAACCCAGGCAGATGACCTGGGAAGGAAGGAAGGAAGGGTTGAGCAATAGAGGATCCAGCAGGTAGAGGACCCTGGCACATGGCCAGAGAAAAGACAGAAGGGATTAATTATGTACCACAGGTTTTTGGAACCTTGGTACATAGCCGGAGAAATGAGCACAGCAATAAGAATGAAATGATGCAGCCCTGTGTGCTATGTTAAACACGACAAGACAAGAATGCGTAAAGAACACAGAATGAACACTTAACCTGTGCGCTCACAACAAAAGGCAAAACATGGAGCATGTCCGAACCCCCAGTTTCTGAATTGAAACTAAACTAGACATGAGTGCCCGAATCTGAACACTACACTCCAAGCATACAACATATGACACTGAAAATTACACATGCACAAAGACAAGACGATACACCAGTGCTGGAGCTCTGTCACCAAACTAATAATAAACTCAACAGATGTGACAGAACCCTGACAGAAACAACATGCAACTTTTTTATTCATTTAATGTTTTCACAACGCAATTTAGAGATTTCAGAAAGATTATATTCACTTACTGACAGCAATAAATAGCAGTCACTTTCATAAAACTGCCCATGACATTTTTCCGGGACCAAAACGAGATCCATTTTCTGGAAGGAAAAAAAAAGAAAGAAAGAAAGAAAGAAAGAAAAGAAAGAAAGAAAGAAATTGATATTTTCGTATCATGTATGACTCACATTTGACAGGTCTGTTATTTAATTTTATTATAAATGAATGTGATAACTTGGACACAGTTATGTAATTAATTGCAATTTCTCACATTTTTTTAGATTGACAACCCTAATTACATAATTAAAGCATAATTAAATTACCAAGCAAATCTTGAAATCAAGCATCAAAGGGTCATTGTAATTATTCTGAAACATCTTCACACTAACATTTGCATGTTTTGCATACTGTATATCCATAATGCAACAGTTGGCTTATATTATTGTATATCATATGTGATGTAAAAATATCTAAAATACTTAGATCAGGGGTATCCATTCCTGCTCCTGGAGGGCCACTGTCCTGTAAAGTTCAGCTCCAACCCCAATTAAACACAACTTAACCAGCTAATCAGTGTCTTACTAAGCATACTAGAAAATTCCAGGCAACTCTGCAGGACAGTGGGCCTCCAGGACCGAGTTTGGACACCCTTGAATTAGATTAACAGATGCTCCTCTCTGGACAAATGTAAAATGAAACAACAGCTCTTCAGCTCTTTAAACATGCACTTCTTATATTTCATGTTTTATAGAAAGCATCAATCAATCATATGTTTCTTTAACAGATTTTAATATTTGGTTCCACCATCAACTTCTTCATTCACCAGCTATTGCTGATAGATCAAACCCTACCTCAATTCTCCATATAAGTATCCCTGGGGAGTGTGTGATGGCTCTGAATGTGTGTTGCATGATTCAGCGGTGTGCACCGGACTAAAAACCAACAGAGAAAATAGTACATTGGGTTATTAGCTTTAATTCTGCATCATTACGCTACATTCATGTTATTGTCAGTATTCTATACACTTATGTTTTATTATGTTAAGCTCAGTGTAAAGTAGTTTTAATAAAAGCTACTGTTAAAGCAGCTTTAATTGGAGCAAATCAAAAGTTTGAATTGCAAGACGTTACCTTGAAGTCCAAACAGTTATTTTTAAGAGCTTTAGAGATGATTCTCCTCAGATGGATAAAGGCTGGCGTGTAAATCCAGTCAGAGACAGGTGAACAAGTCCAGAACTCTCTGATGCTATCAAGTCACATAGCAAAATATGCCCTTTTTTGTCCATGTCTTTTGCACCGATGTTACAAATACTTCATTTGGTTGTATTTGCCTGCTGTCACTCGATGCTGAGCTCAACAACCAATCAGGATAAGACTTCAACACAGACAAGGCAAATGAGTAAAGTAAACAAAGATGGATATTCAAAAGACAAGAAAAGCGATCATAAGCAGTCACGACGCAGGAGGTCCATCTGTATTTAGTGCCAGTGCTATCTCAAATCAATGCAACTACATAGAATGTATCAATCTTTTAGTACTTTTATCAAGTCAGATTATTACAGAAATGTTAAGTCAAGTTCTTGCTCTAGCATTCCTGAAATATGATGGTATAAAAGTAGTTCAAAATATAGCAAAATATGTTGGAGGCATTGCTTTATTGAATGTGCTTAACTGTGTAACACTAACCCTGTTAAAAAAACCAGCATATGCTGGTAGGTAGGTTTTGATGCTGGGCTGCTGGTTAGGTTGGTTTTGATTCTGGTTTAAGCTGGTCCTTTGCTGGTTTATGCTGGTCCTCGACTAACCAGCTAAGGACCAGCTTAGGACCAGCTTAAACCAGCATCAACATCTACCTAACCAGTATCCCAGCATTAAAACCTACCTACCAGCATATGCTGTTTCTTTCACAAAGGAAGTCATCTCTCTTTGAACATTTCTTGACTATGTGACAAAAATGAAAGGTATATTACCAAAACATTTTATTTACATCCCTTCCTCCAGTGAAAAAGTGGTCTGGTCTGAATCAGGAGAGAAATATGCACAGATCAAGCACAATTTACAAACCAAAAGAGTCCAAAACAATTCTAAACTAATATGTGGGTGGATTTTGATGTGAGAGAACAAGGAGACAGAATTGTTCATTTGTTCATTGTTCAAGTGTTACAATAGATTACGGACTTGTATTTTACTTAAAAATCTCTTAATGATAAATTTGTTTCTGAAAAAAAAAAAACGTTTTTGACTTCACAAGATGTTAACTGATGGACTGGAGTCATGTGCAGAAAATTGTGGATTATTGTGATGTTTTTATCAGCTCATTCTGACAACACCCATTCACTGCTGAGGATTCATTGGTGAGCAAGTGATGGAATGCTGAAGAACAAACTCATCCCCATCTTGGATGCCTGAGGGTGAGCACGTTTTCAGTAAATTAGCATTTTTAGGTAAACTCTTCCTTTGAATCACTGATAACAGTTTGAAACATTCAAAATAGTTTATTTTGCACAAAAAGCAAACATGAATAAAGGACCAAAATGATACATTTAGACACACATATGTTTTGATGAGGTGATGCACCGTTCTGCCAGTGCTTCTGTGGTCACTCATGTTAATGTCCACCACAAAATGGCGTCAACCGGTAATGTATCAAAGATTCAAATCATCAGCCGGCACACCCCAGCATAAAGCCTCAAAGCTTCGTAGGCTTCTCATGCCCATCCCTGCTTACGCAATAAATTAAAGCCGCCGTCTTGACAACATTTTACAAATGAGGAAAATAAGCACAGCAGTCGTCTTTCACCATACAGCAGACCGACAGCTAGACTGCAGTGAGACCAGCTTACAGCAAACACAAGGCAAGACTATTTAAATGCTGGAGCCAGAGGAAGCATGCAGCTCATTGGATGCTGATTACATCAAAGAGCCAATCAATGCTAATTTTGGCATTTTTACAACTAAAGCTATAAAACCTAAACATGTTGGGAAATCTAAGATTAAGCTTAAGAAAACACAGAAATAAACTAAAACTAAACTTTTAAAACTATTGGAATGACAAGCTGAGAATAACAATTTTATAGCTAAATAAAAATCTTTCAACTACACCTGGGCCAGTAGAAATAGGCCATGTGTAGCAGAAGTGTAGGTGCAAGGAGCGTTTTGGTGCTAAGCTTTAATTTTTGCCACATGCAGCACACTGAACTGGGCAGAATGTTGAACATGCACAATGACCCTACACATCAACACAACCTGCTGGTTCACTTACACACTGCTTATGAACAAGCCTGAGATTAAAAGAGTGCACATGTGTGATATCAGCTTCATATATGAAACAGCAAGCAATACAATATTTTACTGATTTTACTATGACATGGTAATGTGAAGTTTATTGATGCAATGCTTTAAACCTTATAGATTAAAACAGACTATCATGAAAAACGTACACCCCAGACTACCAGAGTGATACCTTAATGATTATTTGTAGAATAGCCTCTGGTATGATATGCTGGGATAAAGCTTCTGAACTATTCAGAGAGATATTGAATTAAAAAACTACAAACAAACATAGGGCCCATTTCACAATTCAGTTTTCTTTCTTTTCTTTTTAAATGAGCTTTTTTTTCCAGCTATAGGATTCCAATGACTCATACACATTTTCTAATCTAATGAGTTTGAATATAAAAACTACTTAGTTTAGTAGTAAAGTCATCTTGTGTTGAATTGTCTATAAAACAGAAACATCACTTCATTGATAACCAGTTACATTATTAGCAATTAATCAGTACGTATTAGAAATTCCCTGAGAAACTAGATCTCGTTGGGGGAGAAAAAATAAAAATCAGCCACCAAAAACAATAAGGACGCTTGGTCATATTTCTCAAAGAAAAAAAGAAGAAGAACATGATTTAAAATCTTCGCTGTATAAAGAAGTTCAGATTTTGTCAGAAATCTTTGAGGTGATTGATCAATCCCCACTTTTGCAAAATTAAGAATCTAAAGCACAGCTGTTATTAAATGTGAAAAAAAAACTTAAATGAAAACATCCCTTTTAGACATGATAATTCTGTAAAGTACTAAATTAACTGGTACAAATAGTTTACATTTCATATGAACAAGAGTCCTGTGAACAACAGATGGTTTGACCCAAACAAACCATTTGAAATAATTTGAAATATCAGTTAAAAACTCATTTTGTTGGTACATCGGTTTCTAAAAAGGCGAACAGCTTTTGTTCTGGGAGTGTGTAAGTTTGCTGAGTGGGTATGAAATTCTGCAAAAAGGTGTTGAAGTTAGAGCCACCAGGGCACACTGGGAATGCGCACATCAATGCTGCGTCATTTTAAATTTGTGTCATAATATTAAAACATTTTTGTCATGCAGAACAACAAAACTTGCTGTATGTGCATTATTGTAAAGAGTTGGTTTAGTTAATAAAAAAGAATGTGATAGGTAGCAATAGGTCCGGCCATAGCTGTGTCCCTTCTAGCCACAACCGCGAAAAGTCCGGACTGATTTACGGCAGCAACAAATGCTGTAATAACAATAGTGGTATATTTACAACAGCAAATGCCACTCACTTAACTGTAGGGGGCTCCAAAGTCACAAAAATTCATAAAACTACATACAGTTACTTTAAATCAAGTAAAAAAATAATATTTGTTGTAACTATGCTTTGCTTTAAACAGCTTTTTCCTGGATACACATGTGCACAGTTTTAAGTTAGTTTGCAGGTAGGACATTTTAGGCATCTTACCATCTGTTTTAAGACTCCTTTAAGACCAAATCAAAATTTCTATGGATTATTGCAAGATTTGCAAAAGGAATGTTTGGAAATGTAACACCAACAAGCTTTCAAAGAAAGTCTCCGTTGTATTTTGTCCTTAAAGTGATTGTTGTACCTTGATTATTAATATAATATAAAGAATTAAATTTCATTTTTATCAATATGGCCGAAATACAAATATAAAGTATTACTTTGTGTCTTGGAATTGCCGGACAGCTCATGTTTAATAGCAGGGTGAACAGGAATGTTACAAAGTCCAACATAAAAATAGCTATATAAAAAAAACTTTAAATTTACCAGCAGAAACAAAGTGCAGATTCCTTCTTTTCCTAAATAATTTTTTGTTGACTGAGTAAAACGAAGTAGTCTTCATATTAAAGTTCTTGTGCAAAGGCTGTTTGAGTGAAGGTAACTTGAATAAAGTGTCACACTTCTAGCAGACAAATGATTAAATCAAGGTTTATCAGCACTTTATGATTTAAGAGAGAGCACATGAATCAGAATTTTTAGGCGTCCCATCCTCATTCGTCTCGTCACCTTCTTCATCAGCTTCATCACCATCCAGCAAATCTGCGCCCAGCTGCGTGTCAGGAGTGGAAGGACTGGGCGGGAGCTCGGACGGAGCATCTTCATAGCCGCTGCTTTCATCATTATCATCTCCACCCTGAGCTTCATGCTTCTGACTGTGAAACACTGACTGACTCAATGTTTGGTCGACCATCTTCAGTTTTAATAACGGGCTTGCGTTCGGATCCACCGAAGTGCCTTCACGGTCTGCGAGCGGCCTGGCGTCCCGGTCCACTGACGTCCCCTCCGGAGCACCCTGGAGCCAGACGGGCCCTGTGTGATGTGACTGAAGCTGCTCGCTGTTTCTTTCCTGCAGAGGATACAAAACACACTGAAAAGATGAAACAAAATCTTGATCCCTATAAACCAATAGTGACTCATCAAACATGCAATTTGTATGCTAGTTTTGAACTGTATGTGCAGGACTCAGAACAGTCTGTTATTATTGCTGTGAAATTAAAATCAGAATTACAAAAGTCATAAAATTAAAAAAAAAAAGGTAAAACATCACTGTCATGTCATTGCTTTCAATAAAAAGTGTGGTGCTTTATTTGGTTTATATTTGCTCATTACGCCCTCTTATGGACATAAGAGACAACACACTATGTTTTTTTTACTACCACAAAGTATGTTTCTACAATTTGAATATGATTAGATTATTGTTATTTAAGTAAGAAATTCAAATTTAGTTTATTAGCCATTTTGACAGCCGTACTGAATATGTCTGGTAATTTCACATAAACACCATGGTTAAAATCAGAGATACATTAGTAGGTGTTCACTCTCTTAACTTCACTTACTAACCAATAAGATCTGTAAAGTACCACATTGCCACCTAGAGTTCTTTCAACAACACCAATAAAGGAGTCTGATTGGTCCATACCCCTTCAACAGCAATCTATTGTCAAATATCATATCACTCTACACATCATTGTTCTCACATAATAGAATATTTAAGCTGAAACCTATAATGTCCATTTATTTGTTTACAAACCTTTTAGGCTGACACAAAACCATAACCACATTGACCACCCTTGCTGGGATTTAAAATGACTGTTCATTATCTCTTACTTAAAACTGATAATTCATAAAAACACATCCTCCTGAAACTCAAGCCCAATATAAACACCAGAAAATATCCAGGCACATTTTCAACATGCTCTTATGATAAATGATTACACATAAATGAAACAGCAAGAGGTGAACACACTCACTGCTCTCCAAATACGGTTACGTAAGCACACAGAAACTGCCAGCCTGTCTCTACATTGGCTTTACGCTGCAGTTTCTGTTCATTTCCAAATGTGATTATGTAAGCTTAGGTTTTTCTCACCTCCTTTAACCTCTCCACCTCCTGCATTAATGAGGCAAGCTTGTCCTCCAACCTCCTCCTCATCTCTCTTTCTCGCTCCAATTCCTGCAGTTAGAATGACAGTGAGTCTACAGAAAGAGAGAACTGTATTCCAACAGATATGAAATCCAATCAAAAGTAATCTTTTACAAATGTTTTCTCCATTATGTCTATTAATTACATCAGTTTAACATATCTCTATCTGTTGCATTTCACAGTACCATAGTGACAGTATGATTCTCTCTCTGGGTTTCAGCGAGCATCTCCTCCGTGCTCTCGAGGGCGTCCTGAAGACAGTCCACCTGGAACAGAAGAGTCTCCTGCTGGAGCTCAAGGGTTCGGACCTCCTGCAAACAGTCCTCGTAGTTTGCTCTCAGCTCCATCTGCACAGGTGAAGCAAAACAGAGATTTTGTTGCAACGCCCTAAAAACAAGCACTGGCAGTAGATATGCTCTGGCAAGGAGGAGTAAACGGGAAAGGAGGCGAATGAAAGAACAGGGCAGCTGTGATTTTGATAATAATTGGTGTGTATTTTGATACAATGGTTTCAGTGATCCAATCATATTTAGTGCTCACTATTTATGATTAATTCAACAAAACTGCATGTTAATACCATGTAACACAGAGCTATACTTATCTGCATCAGTTTTCTTTTTGACTTCCAAGTTAACATGGCAAGTAATATTACTGGAATGGATTAAGGTTGCTTGTAAAGTTTTCTTTAAAAGATGATTACACAAGACTTTGATGCCCTTTATGGATTATTTTGAATATTTAATCAGTCCCAAAAGAGTGTCTGATTCTGGCATTTTTCTTTCTCTCGTGTCTAAACTGTTTTCAAACCACCTTCATATCTATCAATCCTAAAGTAGATTTTATTTTTATTGTTCAAAACAAAGTATAGGCTCGTACAAAAACAATCCCTCTCAATCATTACTTACTATCCAGTGTGTGGTGGTGTTTGTGTCTTCAGAGACACAGGCTGTATTTTCTTGTTAGGGGTTCAAGCACGTAGAATAGTCACTTATGAGTGAATTTTTGGGCGGTTTTGCATTTTTTGCAAAACCTACTTTTGCGAACTAGTCCTAGGTTTTTTGTCAGATCGGAACCAAACCAGTGCAGAAAGATTCTTTGGAGAGAGAATATCAATAATTATCAAAAAAAGTTGAACTTTCGACTCACCGTGGCAAATGGACGCCAAAACATTAGAAGAGGGCGGGGCCACTTTTAGTAAAATGCATATAACTCCTGAACAGAATGAGATATCTTCGCCAAACTCAGCACATTTATGTAAGAGCTCAAGCTGAGGTCACAGGGAATACAAAAATTGTGGAGAGTGGCCACTCAGTGGCAATCATTTGTTCTATCAACATGAAAGCAGCCATTGCCCGATGAAGTTTGAGCACCTATTAGACAAGGTTAACAGAGGCTGATCTGAACAAAACTCTGTGGACCTGTTTGACTCACAGCCTCAAAGGCTATAACAGTCATTATGTTATAAAACACCATATTTCTATGGTGAATCACCATGGACAAATATTTGTTTATAATAATAATTGTTTATAATATATAATTATAATAATTAATTATTGATTTAGGTGGTGACAGGCTTGCTCAATAATACGTAATGTCTTTTTCCTTATGCGCTTAAATACCTAAAGCACTTGAACTCCGGTAATTGCTACTTGCAGCTAAATTTATATTATTCTCTTGCTCAAGATGTTTGTGGGATGGAGTTTTGGAAAGTGTGTGTGTGTCGTCTATCTGAAGCTCAGGAAGCTCCGCTATACTGCTATTGCCTGTAGCTCAACAGATTTTAGTCATTGTAATTGTTTTTTTTGAAGACACATAATTACTGTTTATTATGATAGCTACATTTGGTCTTAAATACTTGTAAAACACCTCATCACTCATTATTACACTCTTGGAACGCTGTTTCATGTGATGCTGGGCTGAGTTTGTTTTGTCAGCTGATATGATGTCAGAGGCAGGGGACGATTCTGGTGGTGTTGAGCCTGCCCATGAGGAGGAGCCAAGTTTGAATGCTGTGTTTAAAAACAGTAGCAAATAATCTTGCATATAGCACCTTTACATCGACATTTTTTTATTTTATAGTTCTCTTCACAATCCATGTATTTTTTCTATGTATGTTTTACTTGATATTGTGTGTGAAACATGCTCTCATATCAGTCCAGCCTGTCATTCTCACCAGACAAACAATGTTAGTATCACAAGCCAAAGTTTCCATTAAGTCTGATACACATTTCGGTTTATGGACAAAAACAATCCATTCAGATATGAAGTGATTGTTAAAATTTAAATTTTAAAAACAATTTATATCCAATTATGAAATAATAGTTCTTTATATTTTGCTTTCACCATGTAATCCATTAATCTCTAACAATCAAAGTTACACAAATGTACAGTTTATTAAATAAAAAAAAAATCTAGATGTTTTCACAGCATTAATATAATGTATAAACAAGCTTTACTTCATGGGTAATATTAGTTATCATTGACAGCAGGTTTATGAGAATTAACTGCTGTATTATCACAAAATAAATGAGCATGTGACAGTACAGCAAAGCATGGCTTTAACTCCACAAAACAAACTCTGCACAAAACGTCTCAGTTTCCTAAAGATTTAATTATGTTTTTACTCCAAATTGAGATTTAATCATTTTAATGATGCTTTGTCTTTGTTGTGGGTGTTCATTCACCCACTGTGCACCCATCTTGTGTGTTTAGCGTTCTTGTGTTGTCATGTTTAAGCATGCAGCTTGTGAAGCTTTTCATTGGCCCTGTGTTCTTGTGCGAACCCATGGTGTTTGCGTGTTTGTTTCTATGGCCGTTTCTCAAATGGAAGGCTGCGTCCTCCGGAGGTCGCATTTGTAGGATGCATACGTCATAAAGAAGATCTTAAATTATGATATTAACCGTTATAAATTTGACCATTATTCTTAGTGAAGCATAAATCTTTATGAAAATGTTTATGACTCGCGAAAGTAATGCTCAGTTAACTGAAATAAACTAGGACTGACGACGTATGCAGCCTTTCATTTGATAAACGACCTATATGCCATGTGTTCTGCCATCTATTGTCTTAACCCCAGCCTTCTAGTTTCTGATTATTGGTTCATTTGTCCTATCTGCTGTCCCTCGTTATCCTCCTCATTTCCATCCTGTGTTCTCTGTCCTGTGTCAGATTATCAATGATCATCTTATGTCACTGAACTCCCAGTTGTGTTCAGCCCTGATTTATCCTGCATTGACCTGCTTTGCACTGCCAGTCTGTTTTTCTCTTCAGGATAGTTTTTATTTATTTTTTAAATATGAATAAAGCTTACTGAAGTCTGCGCTTGAGTCCTTGTCTCATCCTTAGCCAGACCTGGCAGTAAAGATCTGTGAAGAGATCGCCTCGTAATCCTGTAATCCTTCATATAAGACTGTCTCAGTCTAGCTGGGTTTTTGCCACCTGCCTATTTGACTCATTTAGCGGAACGATAGTTGTTTTGATTCATCTCAGTGACACAAACTATTTATACTTTATTCTGCCTTTATTTATAATAAGAAGTGATAAGTGACTTTTTCTGTATTATGAGTATTATGTGTCAGTCATTGTATCATTTACTCAACTAATATATTTAGAAACACTGTGTAGTTCATGATTGAAACCAGTCTTGTTAAACTTTTAAAATTATAATTAAAACGGATTCAGATTAGCATGTCTACACACCAACAAAGAGACTCGAGCAATAGTGTTTAAGCACCATCAGCATTTTCACCACAACTAACAACAAAGCAGGTTTATCATTCTTACCAACTTGTGATCTTGACTTTTATAAAGCTACAGAAAAATCAACTACAGCCTAAATACACATATAATGTCCTTGAACTATTTCCTAAATCTAACGAAGTGTTTATCTAATGAGAGCCACAGTTATGCTTCAGGATGAACAGGTTGAAACCTCAAGGCCCGTTTGTTCACATCACAGTGCAGTGTGCACTATGAAGACAGGAAAAGGCCACTAAAGCAGTCACTTGTGACCCTGGACCACAAAACCAGTCTTAAGTCGCTGGGGTATATTTGTAGCAATAGCCAAAAATACATTGTATTGGCCAAAATTATTGATTTTTCTTTTATGGCAAAAATCATTAGGAAATTAAGTAAAGATCATGTTCCATAAAAATATTTTGTAAAATTCCTACTGATATGAAAACCTAATTTTTGATTAGTAATATACATTGTTAAGAACTTTATTTGGACAACTTTAAAGGCAATTTTCTCAATATTTTGATTTTTTTGCACCCTCAAATTCCAGATTTTCAAATAGTTGTATCTCGAACAAATATTGTCCTATCGGAACAAACCATACATCAATGGAAAGCTTATTTATTCAGCTTTATTCAGATGATGTATAAATCCTTATGACTGGTTTTGTGATCCAGGGTTACACTTGAATAATAAAGGAGCGGCTCATTAGTCAGTGCATGGAAAATGCATAACAATGATCTGTTCATCTAAACGAATACTTAAGACACACCTATTCCTGATTCACTTTGACTCGCCTTACATGAGTCACAGCCCTCATCACCTCCAAGCCTGCTCCTCAAACACTGCAGACTTCTTGTGTCACAAGTTCTCAACTCGCTTTAAGGATTCATCTTATAGCACTGACACTGTCAGTATAAAGCCTAGCTTAGCATGCATCACCTGCCCTGGAAACTGCCACTGTAGTGAATCAGCAGCTTATGTAATTCATAACAGTATACAGAAAATATGGTAGAAAAGGTATAAAAAAACTTACCATTTCTGTGTTTTCAGAAAGTAGATCATCCTCACTCTAAAAAAAAAACAACTCATTACTATACAGAACAAACTGAAATAATTAGTGTATCAAATTCAGCAAATATAGTTCTGTAAGAGACACTTAAAGGAACAGATTTGTAGAAATGTAGCATCCCATCATCTGCTCACCAATGGATCCTCTGCAGTGAAAGGGTGCCATTCAAATGAGAGTCCAAACAGCTGATAAAAACATCACAATAATTTAAAACAATACGACTAGTTCACTAAAGAGAGCAATATGAATAGAGGACTTTCAGGTAGAAGCAATGGATTAAAGTTAAAAACATCTTAATGATGGATTTGTTTCTTACAAACACACAGCTTTTGGCTTCTCAAGATGTTAACTGATGGACTGGAATCATGTGGATTACTTGTGGATTATTGTGATGTTTTTATCAGCAGTTTGAACTCTCATTCTGACGGAACCATTCACTGCAGAGAATCCATTGGCGGGAAAGTGATGGAATGCTACATTTCTCCAAATCTGATGAAAACGTTCATTTTTGGCTGAACTATTCCTCTAAGCACACCGGAAGAGTGATGGCTGTTCAGCTATAGTTCACTTTCAAATCACATCTGCCTAAAAGCAAACAGTTAGGCTGCAATCATCACAATACTAACGTGGCTTTCTTGTTTTTGTCCTCTTTTTAATGATCCATATCTGCTATCGCTGCGTGACAGGTGTCTGCTCGATTCTTCTGCCTGCAGGACACAAACAACAATCACAGTACTGATGACAAGAAGTTTAAAACAACACAGATTTCCATGTAATTTATGTTATTTGTCACACAATGTAAATTTGTACTAAAACATGTTAAAATGTGAGTTTGAAGCGTGTTTTATGTTGTAGTAAGACCATACATTCATACGATCATGGTCAAACTAAATGTGTTATTCAAAGTCATACCTTAAGTTTAAAAATACAATCTAGGTAAAATAGCTTCAGAAATATGTAGGATTCTGAAAATTCATAAAAATGACTTTTATTACTAAATTACTAAAAACAAAATACACTTTTGATTAAAAAAATATGTACTTCATGATCCTTTTAAGAGTGAATGTGTGCATATTGTGAACCTTTCTTGAAAGCCTTTCAGTAAAATAAAATAATGCTTCAAATGCATTACTTTTCTATAAATTCTAGTTATTTTACTGTTTTTTTTTTCTTTATTCCCTTAAATCCTTTTATTCTTTTAAATCTTGTGTGCCCCTTTTTAATACAAAGAGTAAATGTTGCATTATATTAAACTATAATATATTAATATTAAATATAATTAAATTAAGTTTTTTTTAATTATTTATCAAATTCACTTACAATGTTTTTTGTTTGTCTGTTTACATTTCAATGCAAAGCTAAAAAAATAAAATAAAAACAAAAACAAATGTTAAAACAAAAATTAAGATATGTTTCAATGGCATTTTCCCCCTGTGTTTTTCCTCCCTCTTGTGATACAGAATGGAGGGCCAAATCAAACTTCATCACGGGCCGATTTTGTTTCAGGTTTCTCTGATTTACATAAAAAGGACTATTACATTTGTATATTTTAAAAAAAATCCCTCTACCCACCCCATAAAACTGCTGATTTATGATAGATCACAGGTGAAGTCTTTTTTCTTCTAAACGGCTTGATTCCAAAAACATTTTGCTTCAGGACTGTAGGTGATTTGTGAAAGGATGTTGAAATCACAATGACAGCTTGCACAGACACACACAAAAATGTCTTATTGCATAATTTATTATTATTATTTTTTATTATTATTTAATCTTATTTTGTTTTTAAGTTGTGCAGCAGCTACATATTGTCCTTAAAGGAGTAAATTTCTAAGGGTAACAATGGATGTGAAGAGACAAAGACACAGCACCTTACTGAGACCACTAATCTGCAAAACAAAAATCGTGTGTTTGTTTAAAAAATTCCTTTCGGACGTCAGTAAACGATATTTTGAGTGTTTCTTAATAAAATAAATGAGCAAAGCAGGATTTGTACGACCACAGCAGTTACAACGAAACTTTAAACACAAAAACGTTAAAACACACTTATTAACACATAATTAACACATTAATGTTTGCTATCAGTGAAGTCAGTAAATCATGGACAGCTCATTTCTAAATAGGCTAGTTAATTCTAATTGTTCATCACGTCTGTGTCCGAAGAAAAAAACAACATCTTAACATCTTTAAATCGTATTTCATCGCGAGATTCAGCATCATCGCACACATCACAGGAGGGTGTGCTCTATTAAAATAACACTACGCCCTTATTTACACAGAATTACAATAAATATATTACTAATAATCACGTAAATGTTGGTTTAAAAGATGTGTGTACTTGATTATTTGTCACACCCTGATGCTACAGTTAGAAAAACCTGAAGAGCTGCCCGCGTCGATGATCAAACTGCGAGCATTATGTAATATTATTCCCAACTTATCGAGGTTTTGTATTTTATAATAGATCATGTAATCCAGATGACACGATGAGGATCGGCTCCGGTCGATCATCAAAGATCAGCAGAGAGTGAACTGCTGAAATCCGACGTCTCGAATTAAGTCACGACAAAGGAGATTCGTAGATGTGATTCACTTACGTCTCTGATAATGTGCCGTAGAGACTCGTCTTCACTCATTCCCCGTGAGAGCGTCCGTTTCCTCAGCGAACCCACTTTCTCAAGATTGTCCGAATGCATCTTCTCGCATGTAAAAACTCTTAAAGTGTCCAGGAAAAAAATGTCAGAGGAGACCGAGTCTTGGAAGTGTTTTCGTCAGTGCTTCTCTACCAGAGCAGACAGTTTAGTTTAGGGTGGGTGCTGTTGTGTGGTGGGCGGGGCGTGGATACTCTCCAGTGGGCGGGTCTATTTCGCCATCCAGTTTCATTCTGTGTGAGTTTGTCATAGAATGTCTGTATTCCCGTACAAAGAAACAATCCCCTGGAATTACGTCAGTACTTTGACACATTAGGTAAAAAAAATATATTAATATTTTTTATCACGCCTATAATTGGCACAGAAAGTCCCTGTGAAAAAACTTTAAAGCAAAGAAGTCTGAAATTTACTTTTAACTCATACTGCAGAATAACCCATAAATTGCAAAAAAGTACTGTTTTTTTAAACAACAACGACAAAAAAAATAATAAGCCTAACAGCTTTCCCTGGTGAAAAAAACATATGCTGGTAGGTATGTTTTAATACTGGGATTCTGGTTAGGTATGTTTTGATGCTGGTTTAAGCTGGTCCTTGTACCTTTCAGTACAATCTCTTTTAATAGGATTCTACTTTATCTGTCATAAGTTATTCAATTATCCAACCTTTTGTCAAAATTACATGTATTATCTTTATTGGCCTCTTTAAAAGATTGTACCCAACAACCCCTGCAAACACACCATTTGATAAAACACCATTACATTTAACACACCAGCTGATAAAAGCCATATCTTTTTAGACTTTAAGGCTGAGTTTGTCAGGACTTTACTGGAACAGAACACGATAAATACACCCACAAGGAGCTGATATAAACTTAGGAATTATTGTCATATGGTAGTGGACACATGTGGATGTCATTGGCCTTCATGACCAAAATGAAATGGATCAGAATAAAATCTAAACTGAAAACTCTCTTTCTACAAAACAGAACTATAGATTTTTTATTTATTTTATTTATTTATTTATTTATTTATTTTTTTATGGTATAATCATCTACTTAAGTCATTACAAAACAAGTGTGTATTTATTCTCTGGAAGCCATGCTAAATGAATAAACATTGTTACTGTGTTCCTGACGTGGGTCAGACCCTCAGTCAGATACCACATATAGACATTGCCTGTAACATTAAAACCAGAAGCAGATGCACAAGATTTAAGAAAGCTATGATTCCATACTGGGGCGGATCTAGAAAATAATTTTTAGGGTGGCAAAGGGGTGGCAACTCCAAAGAAAGCCCCCATGCATACTTTTTGGGGATTTATAGTCTGACATACACAGTTGTGTTCACAAATATTGCATCACCATTAAGTAATCATCTATACTGTTTAAAATGAAAAATAAATAACAACATTTCAATGTCCATCATGGCATCAAGTCAATAAATATATATATATATATATAAACTTCAACAGGTTATACAGTAAATGTTTCTGAGCTTGTAACACTAAAGAAGACATGCGATTCTATTAAATTACTACTTAGATGGTATAAATCACATTTTAGTGCAATTTTAAGATGTTAATGTTGATGATTTAATGTTCATTTCCTAACATTAGGAAGAAATTTATTACAATTCTAATTATAATATCAAAGCACTGAAACTGGATCAGTTCTGGAAACAATGTTTGATTTTCTGTTATTAACAGAGGTGGGAATGTCTGTAATCACTCATGACACACAATCAACCATAAAATCTAGCAACACCCCAGCAACTGCATAGCAAGAGCCTAGCAACCACCCAGAATATCCTAGCAACCAACTAGCAACACTTTAGCAAACATCTAGAACATGTAACTGACCAAACTATTTATNTTTTTAAACAAGTCTTAAGACAAGCCAGCATAAATTTATCTTTCAAACATTTCAATCTAGTTATTACAGGTATTCTTAAATGATTACACACAATTCAAATACAACAATGACTTTCCTGCCCAGTGAACACTCATGAGATCAATAACACTAACAAAAAAGTCT
>JAHKKF010521664.1:2955-45369 GCA_019740295.1 Labeo calbasu
GGCAATATATACATGTCAAAGTCAGACATGCCCCTTTGCCAGCTGTGATGCCTGGTTACTGGTTTAAACTTGGCCCAGGTTTTTAAAAGATTTTTGGGCCAGCACACCTTACTAGCTTCAACAATTGATTGCCATTTAAGTTTAGAATACAATGAATTTAGGTCCAGATTATGCAGAGCTGTAATAGCTGCTAATGGTGGATATTTTGGTGAAAATTTAATTGAAAATTTAAGTTTTTTCTATGTATAAACTGTTTATGTAATAAAATATGTTTTCGTAGTTTGTGTTGTCCCTTATCAGTGCAAAATTATCACAAATTAAAAAGGAGTCATGCCAATATTGTCCAAAACCCCACTTTTCTAGGGCATTTCCAAACTTTTGGAGGGCAGTGTAGAAGTTTTTTTTTTGCAAATTATTAAAAACAAAAAGCTTAAATGATTCCACTGCATAAGTATTCATACCCTTTTCTGGGACAGTTGAAATTTGACTCAGGAGCACTCATATCGCTTGTAGATGTTACTACACTACACTAAAACCAAGCCCTGAGGTAAAAAAAAGAAAATAAAAAAAAAAGGCCTGAAACAGGATTGCATCAAGCCACAGATCTGGAGAATAGTTCTGCTGCATTGAAGGTTCACAGACGCATGTAGTCTCCGTTACCCTTCATGGAAGAAGTTTGAACCAACCAGAACTCTTCCTAGAGCTGGCCTCCTGGCCAAACTGAGCAATTTATGGAGAAGGGCTTTGGTTAGACTGGTGACCAAAATCCTGATGGTCACTGTAGTTGGGCTCCTTGATCATTTTGTGACGGAAGGAGAAACCTACAGAAGACCAGAAGAAAATCACTACAACACTCCAATGATCTGGGTTTTATGGCAGTGTGCCAAGACTCAATCCTCTCCTCAGTGAAGACACATGAAAACACACATGGAATTTGCAAAAAAGCACCTGAAGGACTCTCAGACTGTGAGAAACATGATTTTCTGGTCTGATGAACATCAATTCCAAGCATCATGTTTGGAGGAAACCTGGAGAGTACCATCCCAAAAGTAAAGTGTGCTGGTAGCAGGCTCATGCCGAGGGGCTGTTTTTCAGTGGCAGGGACTGATGGACTCATCAGAGTAAAAGGACAGCTCACACAGCAGAATATAGAGATAGCCTTAATAAAAAAAAAACAGTCCTGAGCATTCAGAACCTTAGACTGGGCAGAAGGTTCACCTTCCAACTGGACAATGAGCGCATTTGCATGCATGTTCTTAAGCCTATTATGCTTAATAAACCGAAAACACCCTTGCAGTACAGAAAACACGCTTTGCAGTAAAGAAAGAAGGAAATATATCACAAAAGCAGACTCCTTCATGACTCAGAAAATGATAAAAGTGTTCTCATCCCGTGCAAGAAAAGTAGAAGTGGTTCAGTCAAAACACTGCATTTATAACTTCACAAGAGGATAATATGAGCCATAAGTTTCGCGCTGACATGTTGCAAGCTTTTTTTAACATCACAACTGACAAACATATGGAATACTCAGAGTCAGATACGCAAATGATTATATTTTGATGTCACTAAAAGGAAATAACCTGATTTATTAATAAAGTCATGTAAACGCAGCTTATTTGTGTTGTCAGGTTACTGATGTGCATGTAAACAGAGAAACCTGGTTATTTTAATAAGCTGATATTTGTGAGTTATCAACATACTGGTGTGCATGTAAACGTGGTCGAATGACCCTAAACGCACAGCAAAAGTGGCTTATAGACAACTCTGTGAATATCCTGGAGTGGCCCAGCCAGAGTCTGCGCTTGAACCCAATCAAACATTTCTGGGGAAACCTGAAAATGTGTATCTCCCCCTATCCAACCTGATAGAGCTTGAGAGGTGAAGAAGTGAGGAGAAGAATAGAAGATAATTGTCAAATGCTCATAGCAAAAAAGACTTGAGGCTGTAAAGGTGCTTGAACTAAGTACTGAGTTAAGGGTATGAATACTTATGCAATGTACTTATTTCAGTTTTCACATTTCAGTTTTTTTTTTTTTTTTTTTTAATACATTTCTGAAGTTGTGACAGTTTTATCTTTGCTTTGTCATGATGGTGTATGGAGTGTAGATTGATGTGGGAAAAAAAGTATTTTAAAGCAGTTTTACGTAACAAAACATGAAAACAAATGCAGCGGTATTAATACATTTGCAATGCACTGTATATCAGTAGATCAGTTTATTAACTGTTTTTCAGGACAGTGTTCTTGGAAAGCAGTCAGCTACTTTGCAATCATCTAATAATAGCTGTGTTATGTCATCCCCACAGAGACAAACATATTTTTCTTCTGTAATCTTTATAACTCTGATTAAATATAATTAGAGCTGTGCCAGTTAGCCCTTCTGCTGGCAGATGTTTCTGGAAATTGCAAATGGATTAGATGTACTGTTCTGTGTTGTCTTTTAATCACACAACATCGCTGTAGTGAGCACAGACGTGTGTTTCCTGAAAGGCAGCACGCTGTGTGCTGTACCTAGCAAGATGACAATGAAGCGCTTCCCAGAGACAGCAAGAGGGGCGTATCCTGAGTGTTATAAATAGCTCTGGCAGTCAATTGAAAACACAGCCCAATTAAGTTCTTGGCCACCACCAATTTCCTCTTGCATGCACACACAGGAAGTTCAGGTCTCTCTTGAGCTTGTCATGGTTATTAATTGGTGGACGGGTTTAGGCTGGCTGGTAATGAACGCTTGAGGGAGTTTGAGGGGAAGAGGTGTGCCGTAAGGGGAATACATGGAAGATCGTGGGGTTGCCAAGTATTAACAGCATTCCTGCACATTCAGTTGTCCTGTAGTTTCCATTTCTGCTACTTATTTGCTTCCAGGAGGTTTGTGAGATTTCCTCTGGAGGCAGAGAGTGCTTTGAGAGAGCAGTCAGCCTGTGTTTCCTGAAAGTACGAGTGTAACTTCCCAATTATTACTGTCTGCTGGTGTGTCATTATGTGCTGCTGAGTGCTGGATCCCTCACAGCATAAAGAAGTGAGGAGGAGGACATGAATCGTAGGGCTTTAAAGAGCAGTTCTTCTCTGGTCTGTTAGCTGTGGACGTGTATCAGAGAGCCATGGTCCTCATTAGATGGGGCAGGGTGATTGATTCAATGCTAACAGATTCACAAATGAATAAAACAGGACAGAGAGCAGAATATGGCACTGCTGCAGAAGACAGATGCCTTGAACAGAGTGACCCATTGTGTCTTTCATCACAGAACTGTCAACCTGAGCCTTCAGAGTGGATGTGTGCATGTGTGTCTGGCTGTGACTCTGTTTGGAATATGGCATACTGCCATACAGAATTTTAACACCCCCATTTATGACTCATTATTTGATCAAACTGCCAAGGGTTAGGACACTGTTATGCAAAATTGCTGTTTTTATTTACAAAATAAACTGGAATTTAAAAAAAAAAAAGTTAAACAGATGAAAACTCCATAAAACTGTTTTGAAAGTTGTGAGTTGTGAATATTAAAGACCTTTATACAGTGCATGCCATTGTACAGACTGTACTGTAAGTCTGTAGTTTTTGTGTGGTGCAGAATGCTATGTTAAGACCTCAAAAGACTTTACCATAGTGCTTGATTTGTAATTTATACATTTTGTCTACAGTGCTGCTTAAAAGTTTGTGAACCCTTTAGAATTTTCTATATTTCTGCAGAAATATAACGCAAAGCATCATCAGATTTTCACACAAGGCCTTAAAATTGACAAAGAGAATCCAATCAAACAAACAAGACAAAAATATATACCTTGTCATTTAGTTATTGAGAAAAATTATCCAGTGTTAAATATTTGCGAGGTGCAAAAGTATGTGAACCTTTGCTTTCAGTATCTGTTGTGACCCCTTTTTGAAGCAATAACTGCAGGTAACGTGTTTTGTAACTGCTGATCAGTCCTGCACAATGACTTGTAGGAATTTTAGCCCATTCTTTAGTACAGAAACACTTGAACCCTGTGATGCTGGTGGGTTTCCTCCTAAGAACTGCTTGCTTTAGGTCCTTCCACAACGTTTTAATTGGATTAAGGTCCAGACTTTGACTCGGCCGTTCTAAAACATTACCTTTGCTCTTGTTTAACCATTTTTTTGGTAAAATGTGCTTGGGGTCGTTGTCTTGCTGCATGACCCACTTTCTCTTTAGATTTTAGTTCATGGACAGATGTCCTGACATTTTCCTTTAGAATTTGCTGGTATAATTCAGAATTTATTGTTCCATCAATGATTGCAAGTCGTCCTGGCCCAGATGCAGCAAACAGGCCCAAACCATCATACTACCACCACCATGTTTCACAGATGGGATAAGGTTCTTCTTATGCAGCGCGCAGTGTTTTTCTTTCTCCAAACATAACACTTTTTATTTAAACCAAAAATTATATGTTGGTCTCATCCGTCCACAAAACATTTCTCCAATAGCCTTTTAACTTGTCCACTTGATCTTCATCAAACTGCAGACAGGCAGCAGTGTTTTTTGGAGAGCTGTGGCTTTCTCCTTGCAACCCTGCCATGCACACCATGGATGTTCATTGTTCTCCCGATGATGGACTCACGAACTTTAACATTAACCAATGTGAGAAAGGCCTTTAGTTGCTTAGAAGTTATCCTGGGGTTCTTTGCAACCTCAGAAACTATTATACATTGTGATCTTTGTTGGTCGACCACTTCTGGGGAGGGTAACTGTGGTCTAGAATTTCCTCCATTTGTACACAGTCTGTCTGACTGTGGATTTGTGAAGTCCAAACTCTTTAGAGATGGTCTTGTAACTTTTTCCACCCTGACTCTTTTTCTGAGGTCCTCATAGAACTCCTTTGTTTGTGTCATGATTCACTTTCACAAACATGATCAGACTTTAATAGATGCATGTTCTTTAAATAAAACAGGGCATAAACTGACACCTAATTGTCATCCTACTGACTGAAAACACTTCTGAACAGATTCAAATTTCTCCTTCAAATTAACTGCTAATCCTAGAGATTCACATACTTTTGCAACTCACAAATATTTAACTCTGGATGATTTCTCATAATAAATATATATATATATATATATTATTATGAGTATATATTTCTCATTTGTTTAATTGGGTTCTCTTTGTCAATTTTCAAAATTGTGTGAAAATCTGATGATCTTTTTAGTCATATTTATGCAGAAATGTAGAAAATTCTAAAGGGTTTACAAACTTTCAAGCAGCACTGTAGCTGCATGCACTGTAAAAAATTAATTTACGGCAGCTGTGGTTGCTAGAATTTTACTGTAGAAAGTATAGTAGCAATGTTTCAGGTTTTACAGGTTTAACTTAAATTTACATTTAAATACTGTAATTTCATTAACTGATATAATGTTAATGCACCAACTATTGAGGTATTAAAATCTGTTTTGTACCTTTGTAATACTCTGATAACCACCAAAAGCAGGTGGTGATGAGAAAGTCACATGATGAGCAGCTTTTAAAAATTAGCATATATAGAAGATGCACAGTGTCATTCACAAAAACACTAAGCACCATCATGGCAACACTCATGAAACTGAAATAATGCAGTAAACAACTTCAGATGTAACATACAACCCTAAAGTACAAAATTGATAAGAAAAACTAAGAAGAAACAGTTATTTCAACAAAAAAACATCAATTTTAAAAAACTATAATGCAGGGAATTCTGAGAATATTATGGTTATTCAACAGGTTTTTACTGTAGAATTTTAAGAATCTTTTACTGCTAAATTCACAGTAATTTTTTAACAGTGTATGTATGGGTTTTCTGACATAATAAACTTGTTCTGTAACTCACCTGGTACAGCATTGCACTTGCGATGCAGAGTCTTGTCAAGACTTAGAAGCGATCGAAAATGGCAGGGAGTTTCAGCAAATGAGTTTTTACCTCTCATTTGCTTTATTATTACTATTGGTTAGATTTAGAGATTAGTGTAGGCAGTTTATTAAATTGTTATTTCTCATAGTGGAACTTACCGGACATTTATGCATGGTACATGCAATAAATAACATAATAAAGCATTGAAAGAATCATGTTCACATATTTCAGATGTAATCAATGTCACTTTAAGCGCCACTCACTGAACATTTCACTTGAAGTCATTGTTTTACATGCTCAGTTTACTTTGTGAACTGTAAGACAAAACCCAAAAAGTTGGATAATAAACCTGGAAATGTCTAAACGTAATTAAAACTGCTGCACCATACACTCACTGTGGATAAATAGTACTTAGTATGGCATTTGTAGCATAGCCTTTGTCTGACAGTAACTCACACAGTTAACGTTTGAGATTTCCAAGTATATGTGTCAAGATCAACTGGTATTTTCTGTTTAATGAAACACCTCTCACACAAAATGAAGAGGTACTGTAACAGCAAATGCACATTTCAGTTAATGCTAATCTGCACTACAGTTTCAAGTACACCTGAAAGTGGACATTATGCACGTGTCTGGATGCATCCCCTGATGTGGTTTGATAAGTATATCCTGCAGTTTAATGAATGTGTGATAATGTGTTTTTATCTCCCAGTGGGACGGGGGGATTGTAATGAGATGCGCCTCATTTGTCTTTGAGGAAATTTGCGTTCTGCATTTAAATATACTTGTTTTTTTTCCATGAAAATGACACAAGAGGAATAATTTAGCATGATTGGTTTAATTCAAATGCAGAGTGCTTGTGCTGTGACATTCAGGTTTGCGGTGACCTGTTTTACAAGAACAAGGGAATCTTTTTGTCAATAACACATGATCAATTATAACCACGGCTATCCGCTAATTGATACTTCCTGACATGGCTCATCCAGAATAATATTAGCATGATTTACCCAGCAGGCTGTTTGATTTGCTAATGATTTCTGATTGTATGATTGTATTTATTGTTGGAGCCAGGACAAAATAAGCTGGAAACATAAAACAAACAAAGGATGCATTATGGGTAATTATCAATTTTGTATGCACTGTTTTGCATTATAGTGATTCTGACATGTAAACAATGCTTTTCTAGACATGTACAATGATATTTCAATGTTTTTTGAAATGTGCTATGACATGCTTTTTTTTTTTTTTTTGAAGATATTTGATAGTACCTTGATATTACCACCTAATTATCATGTTATAACCATATAATATTATAGTACCATGGTAGCATTACCATACCTTTATCTTCCAGCTTTCCTAACACTTACACAAACCAATTGATCAGAACATACCAACAAAGACTTCCAGAGCAACTGCCAATCCATTGCTCGGATAATAAAGCATGTCAATAAAAATCAGTGCCGTCTCACCTGCTCAAGCCCAGGCGCAGTGAGTCTCATTCAGTGCGCGGATGACAGATTATGGATTGAGCTATTGAGCCGTCGGCTGTCTAGATCAAATGAGGCAGCACACATGGATTAATTATTCAAATTCCCATTATGATCTTAATGATTTCACAGCACAGCTACAAGCTTAACAGCTCGATCTTTGGGGCGTTATTTCAGCTAGGGCTGATGGGTCAGATAGCATGCTAGAGTTTCATGTTGTCTGCTGGGTTTCAAATTTGTGTAAATCCTTTGCAGAAAGGCAGATAAAGTGATGGAAATATGATGGCGTTTTGATCCTCTCGCTGCAGTCCTTTAAGATTTTATGTTATAATCTCCACATACATTCATCACATTTCTTCATGTATACCGTGATATTACTGTGAGTTCAGTTTTCACACAGATACAGAGAACTTTTCTTTTTTGTATGGGCTACTTCATCTGGCTCAGATCTAATCCTAATCTAAATCATACATTATTATTTCCCCACTGAAAAATCTAGATAAAGCCAGCTTTTAGATGGTAGCTGAGTTCACAAGGCTCAAAACTTCAGTGGTTAACAAGTCATTAGACTAGCAGCTGCTGGGGCTGTGGTAAACTTTCGGTAGACCTGGTAAACCACCTTTGTTATATTAGTGGGAATCAACTTGGTTGCACTAGTTGACAAAGTTCAAACCTACAAAGTTATATCTGTTTGTTTGTGATTGGTGGTTATTTGATAATTTATTACTAAAATGATTACTATATTCGTATTCCATGGTGTTTACATGTTAGTTTTAAATACCACAAATAATATCATGGTATGACCAAAAAGCATAGTAGTATAATATAACGCCCGACGTAGGATCATGGTACTTTTTGAAAACACCACTATTATTAGTTAGTTAGTTTACCTGGTTGATTGATGTTATCGTCTTACTGAGGTTATAATCTTATCATGAATGCATCATGCCAAGACCAGCTGGAAATGAAGTACAGTTTTAACCACAAGGATGTTCATTATGCTTATGGCTACTGACAAGCCAGTTGTCTATACTACTGGTTAAATGGCAGCTCTACCTTAATTTTAAACCTGCTAGATTACAGCTGTTGCTTCCCACCTAATGCTAGTGTGACGTATCCTGATGTCCTCCCACGATTTTCTGTATTTTTTTGGATTCTCTATTAGTTTGGATTCTTGCTGCTGCCATCATTTGGCTTGCTTAGTTCGGGTTTTAATTACATTTAATTTTTAGTAAATATCATCGATATGTTGAAATTAAAGGGTTAGTTCAGCCAAAAGTGAATATTAGCCCATTATTTACTCACCCTCAAGGCATCTTAGGTGTATATGACTTCCTTCTTTCAGACGAATGCAGTCGGAGTTATATTAAAAATTGTTCTGGCACTTTAAAGCTTTATAATGCAATGGGTGGCCATTTGTCTTTATCAGTACAAAACAAGTCCAATAAAGCGCATCCACCCATAATAAAAAGTGGCCGATGATGGATGTCGTCGACATTACACATGCGCTGCTCAGAAGTGACGAACGAACAAAGCAGCTATGTCATCCGCCCGGAGCCGCTTCCGTGTACAACTGTTAGCACAAGCTAGATTAAAGTTATTATTACATTTATATAAAGATATTTTTATAACAAACATGCATCAATTCGCTACAGGATGCCTTTATTCACCCCCTGGAGACACTTTTTATTATGGAGGATGCACTTTATTGGACTTGTTTTGGACTGATGAAGAGAAACACCCACTGATTGCATTAAAAAGCGTGAAGGAGCCAGAATTGTTTTTTATGTAACTCTGATTGCATTTGTCTGAAAGAAGAAAGCCATATACACCTAGGATGCCTGGAGGGTAAGTAAATAATAAGCTAATTTTCATTTTTGGGTGAACTAACGCTTTAACACAGTCAAATGAGAACAAAACTTGAACTGAATTGTGCTGGATGACATTGTTGCTTCTGTAGACCAACTTTTTAGCTGAATTAAATTTGTTTATAATTGACAGTTTTTTTTTTTCAAACTGAATTAAACAAAACTGAATTAAATCAACATTGAATAACTACATCACTGTCTTTGTAGAACTGCTTAGCACTGAAATTGTTGAACTACAGTTATTGAACTGAACTGAATCAAAACTGAACTGACTTAAACAGAACAATAAGATTACACTCTTAACAATAAAGGTGCTCCTCGATGCCGTAGAAGAACCCTTTTTGTCTAAATGGTTCCATAAAGAACCTTTAACATCTTCAGATTATGAAAAAGGTAAGAAAGAGATGGTTCTTTGAAGAACCATTGACTGAATGGTTCTTTGTGGAACCAAAAATGGTTCTTATATGGCATCACTGTGAAGAACCTTTTAAAACAGACACTTTTAAGAGTGATTTTTCTATTTAGAGCTGCTTTACAACAGAACTTTGCATTAGAATTCTTATATTTGAAATAATCTGAATTATATAAAGCACTATATAAATAAAATTTGTAAATACTATCATGATTGTATCTGCAGATCCTGCGACATATCATACATCTAATTGTATTTTTACTTGAATAATGAAGCAGAGTTAACTTTTTGGATGTTTGCGTTCGAGATGGAAATACTGTTGGGACATATTTTGCATTGAAAAACACATCTCACACCTTTTACATTGTAAAAAGTTATTGAAATGTTAAAAATATGAAAATATGGATGAACTTGTAATAAAATGTGTCAGTATTGAGTACTGTTGTACTGCAGTATTGAGTGCTGATTTTTTTCAGAAAATATTTGAGCACTTAGGAATATTCCTAAACACTTTTTTCTTAAGAACATCTTTATGGAACAATTTAGTGTTGGCTAGAAAAGATTTGTTCGATGTCGAGGGGCGAAATCTCCAAAAGCCTAGTGAGTTGACTACCTAGAGAGCATTTTAAGCACCGTAGTCATGTCGTGAAGGCTCTGCCAAAAAGTAGTCAGCAATAGTATTTTGTTTTTTTTAATTATCTTTATGTTCGCATTATAAGTCAAACGTGTTAAATGATGTGTGGATAATTCAGATGTGACGACCCCCAATGGGAGCAACCAAATTAGAGAAAGAGAAGACCTTTCTGTTCTGTGTAGTTTTATGCTCATTGCTGTTATCTCATATTTAGCTTAGCAACAAGCTAATGTCAGACACTTTTGAAATACCAATTGCCAAATACCAATTTAACATTTAACTGTCCAGAGAGATTGCATTTGTGTTTCCTTCGAATGGAGCTGGAAGAGATGGAAGAGATCCTGTTAAATACAGTACCATGATTATCTTGGTTCACTGTGTGACATTTACAGCTGTGATAACAAGAAGTATTATTGTAGAATATCACAGTGTGTGTGTGTTTCCCATTCAATTTCCCATGATTCTTTTGATTCTTTGATAGATCTTCAGCCGATCACCATAGCAACATATCCGTTGTCCATGCCATGTTTGTTCTGCACACTCAGTTATCATGCGTCTTACACACCATTCGCTGCATTTACATTGATCCTCCCATACGCTGTTTCCTTTATATGTCCATTACATGTATGTGGCAGCTTTTTCCTGCATGACTTTGTGCGTCTATTGGTATAGCAATGAAATTATATGCAAATGTTAACCTCAGGGAGGCATGAGGATAACAGCTTAGATGATTGTGTCTGTGAGAGATAAACATCAGCCAGTGATCTTCAGAACAGAGCTCCAGGCTTCACATGTGCTCATCTCACACAGGAAACACAGCCATTACATTATCATCCCATCTGCTTTCTGCATTACACTAGCTCAGTCTCCAAACACAATGAGAATGTTTGTAATGTTTGATAGAGTGTCATTTTTTGGACGCACGTTAGCTGGAAACACACTTCTCACTTACATCTGGATTTATAACAGCCTGAGGAATCATGTTTGCATCCATTACAAGGACATCATTAAAGTCTTACGATCTTATCTGTTTTATAAAACAGAGTTAAAGGCATGTTGGCAGCTTATTTGTTCACAAGTGCTTGTGTTTTGTTTTATTTGTGTATGTACGGACATACAGTAAATGATTGGTAAATATGCATGACACAGAATTCATATTAACACAGGAAAATAGGGAAGCTGTTTCATTTTATTTTCATAAACTGTAATATTAACTGGGTTATAGCAGTCAGGTTAATGTGTCTAATACATAAGCAGTATTAATAATGAACTAATTCTTGTTGGACATTAATATGCATATTCATGTGATAAGGTAAATGCAACCTGTTAACAATGTAGCTGTTGATAATCAAAGTTATTGCTCAATTGAAATAAAAGGTAGTTAAATAACCACCTTAATCTAAATGTGTCCAATACAGTGTGCAACTCTCTTCCAAAATCTTTTTTTTTTTTTTTTTTTTTTTTTTTGAAGGAATGGTCATGAGGATAATGTGATTGTAGACAGAATTTCAAAAAAGATTGTCTGCAGCTTGAACGGGAATGTACTGTACATTTATATATTGTCGCTACATTATGTTGACTGGAGTTGAAATGATACTGTCCATTTAGACATTTAGACTGGTTATATATATTGTAGATTTAGACTGCTGTACAGTCAGGGTTAATATGCCTCACAAAGATCTCTAAAACAAGTTGAGAAGCATGAGAAGAAAGCTTTCCTGGCATATTTTCAGACGTAGATCAGTGGGGTGCCATTCTGAGTTGCTCAACTTTACTGGACCACTGACAGGATTGCTGTCACAGTTTTCATTCTGTACAAACCATTTATGTCTTTGTAAAATGTGTAATTACAAGTTTTAGAATGAATTTTATGAAAGATTGTCTCACTTCACTGTTGCGACTGGTAGCACTTAAAGCTAATTAGGCTGCTCTACATGTACTACTTCTGTTTGATATGCAGTTTTATTACAGCCAGTGTTAACACTTACATTAGGAAAAATGGCTTTGAAACAGCTTTCACACACCAAATAATAATAATAATAATAATAATAATAATATTAATAATAATTGCATTAATAATTACAAAGAAACGACAAGTAACGCATTGACTTAAATAGTATTTTGTAAAAAATTCTTAAATAATCACATCCTTAAACTTTGATTTTGTTTGGAATAAATTGTGATGTAGTGTATATGGCTGTGTGTGTATCTGAGTATCAGTGTTGGACATGTTACTTTAAAAAAGTTATTAGTTATAGTTGCTGGTTACTTCTCACGAAGTAACTGAGTTAGTAACTGAGTTACATCATCATGAAAGTAACTAATTACCAGGGAAAGTAACTATTGTGTTACTTTAAAAAAAAAATATATATATATATATATATGTCAGATAACTTGGATGCCCCTAATATGAAATATGTTAAATGAATTAAATTTAAATTAAATTAATGAAGGTTTTAGTTTACTCACCAGACTAATATTAAATATCTGATATACTATTATATAGTAGTCAGCATTTGAAGTGGATCAAAAAAGTTCATCTAAGTTGTCCTAAGACAAGAATTGGTATTGTTTTGGTTTTAGGACAACTTTGATGAAAGGTTTTAAAGCTTATAAAGCTTAATGGCACTGTTTTTTTAAATACCTGAAAGTACACTTAGCATCAGTCAGTCACGCATTGTAATATGACATTATGATAATTTAGATAACAAAACTACTACGAATTCTACTACTAATAACAATATAAAATGCACTAAGGATTAATGAGCTGCTGGGTTCATAAGTATTAATCACGTTGTCTGCGTTCGCTCGAACTGATTTGCTGAAATCAAAACAGGGATGATAATAGGTGAGTGCCAGCTAATGAGGTTGCTGTTGGCACATTAGTTCTGCCTACGACTGGAGAAACAATTTCCAGAGGAGCTCCATTATTTTGAGAGGAAAATAAAGCAGAGAATATCGTTTACATGTAGCACATCAATACTGCATGGTATATAAGTCTCGCTCTTTTTTTGCGTGTGTGTGAGACAAAGCAACGCCTAGTCGTGTGCCTTCACACTAGAGTTTACGGTTCGTCAAATACAGGTACACTGCGCATTCATTCAGATGAACTGAAAAATAACAGTATAATAATATTAGAATAAATTATAGTAACACCGCATTTTATTGTCAGTAACGGTAGTGGCGTTGTAACGGGGGAAACAGTAATTTATTTGATTACTCATTACTGACAAAATACTGGCGTTAGTTTATTTATAATGCCGTTATACCAATCACTGCTGAGTATACATGTGAATTATCGTAAAATATACAATCAGCATTTTCATAAATGACTGTGAATTCAGAGAGACAGTGAAACAAAACACGAGTCTGGAATAATCCACATCACATTCACCTCGTGCCGCAGGCAGCAATACATCCTCAAATAATATCACACACCATTAGAGAAGCACATTTCAGCCTCATTAAATTCATGCCTCTTTAACCAGATAAAACAGACGCATCTAATATACGCACATTATTGTTTTTGTAACAGGATTCCCCAAAGGTTCCTAGATCAATTAGTGCTGTGTCTGACAAATAAAACTGCTAAGGATATCATAACAAGCTATAATTCAGTAGCAGCTTACTGTTAACTGTACATTAATATATCAAGCTGTGCTTGAAATGTACATCATGTGATACAGACTGAAAACCAGCTTCTTCCACTTATTTGCAGTTAATGAGTCAGCTAATTATTGACATGAAGTGATGATGTTGTCGATTCATGCAGTGAGTTATGTGTTTTCACATCTGTAATTACAGCAGTAGGGTGTTTATGGTACAGCACATGTTAATTCAGTTTTATGTGTTGCAACGTTAAAAACAATTACACCAAGCAATTAGATTTTGCAGTTCAACTTTAGTGACCAGTTATGATTTATTGTTTAATATTATAAAAATGTTCTGGTTCTGAATGCTTGTTGGTCAAAACAGCTTTCCATGCCATGTTATAGTCCACAATAAAGTAACAGCTCTTGACCTGTTCTTTCTGATAGTATAATAACATGTTATGCCAGTTACTCCAGTGCTTTAAATATAATGGTTTAATGGAAATGTGTTGTTAATTATTATGTGGAAATATTTTTTTTTTTAAATCGATAAGTCACTGGGGATGGTTCTGTATTGTGAATAATGCCACACCTCACGTCACAATTGACAGTGTGGCACTGCTGCTTATACTGCATTTCTTAACTGAATAAATTATGATTATGATTGCATAAAAATTGTCCAGTTTTTCCAGTCAAAACAAAAATGCATTACTTGACAAGCAACATACTGCAAAATAATAAATCAGATGACAGTGAGTGAAACATTTTGTTAGATTTATGCCTAAAACTAGAATAAAAACTGAAACCTTATTGTACAGTATTATTGATGTATTTTAAAATTATTTTTTAAAATAAAAACTTTAACACTCAGACAATTTAAAGATGTATCAGAACATAATAAATGCTTGGTATCAATAATACAACACACACAAATCAGGCTATAGTCAAGGCAGCCATGCTGAAGCAAATGAGATGTCATTCAGTTCTAGCTAATGCTGGCTTCAATTTTGAGGTAAATTTGGGACACTTCCATGCTAGTTTTGACTGGTCACACATCATACTAGTTAAGCTTTTCTTGTTTTGTTGATTGTTATTTTGGTGCTTTTCTGGAAGTTGAAATCTGAAGTTTTCAGTCTAATCCACATAATTTTTTCCCTTTAGTGTAAAAGAGTGTTGGCAGTCTATACAGAAATGATCCTTTACTTAAGAGACTAAATCTTCCCCTGATGTAAGTGCCAACATTATTAAAAACATATCCGCCCAGTTCTAACAGTCTGTTTCTTCAGTCTGATTGAAGGACACCGTATGTTCTCCTCAGTGTCTCCTCATAGCAGCCAAACAGGATGAGATAACTGATCTAGATTTGGTGATTGGGGAGGTTGTTTGTGTGTGAAAGGCAGAGGTTGCTCATAAGCATCCCACACAGAAAGTGTGACCACAAAACTCATAGAAATCTCTGGAGATTCCTGCAAAATTGGAAAGCCTGTCGTTCATGGTAGTGTAAAAACAGCTTAAGAGCAATGGAATTTGCTGTGTCAATGTGATATGTGGTCTGCTGGTTTTAGAGTAGTTTATAGACTTCAGTCAGCTGCTCAGACTTTATTTTCCTAGAGTCACTGTTGCAGCACAAATGCAGTAAAACGTTTAAAGTATATGGTGATGGCACAAACATGCAGTATGTACACTAGGGTGTGTGTAATATTAACAAAAATGATATCTAGATATTTGATGGGATTTTGTTGATAACAAAAATTTGTATTTTGCTGAGTGTTTTTTTTTTGTGCTGGTATCTTGACTGGTTTAGACCTGTTGTGGACAGAAATGAACTTTTTCACTAAGAGGTGTTATTTCCCACCTGTTGATCAGTAACTGTTGTTCAGTAATATCAGTATAAAAAAAGTCTGCACTCTCAAGACTTGTTTTTGTCTGTTTTTTGCTAAGTGAGTGACATACCCGAAAATGTGAGCTTTTACATTGTTGAAACAACAATTGAGATGTTATCAGAGATGATACATATTGCACCCCTAAAGTACATTAGAGTCATAGGCCATGCTCAGACTGTCAAACTGTCGAAAAATCTTTTTTGACACCCTATTATGATAAAAATCCACCCAGTGGATTTTTAAAAATCTTTATTAGAAATATCCTCTTTTTCAAATCATGCCATTCTCAGCTTCTTGTCGGTGTGACGTCACACCGACAGAGGCTGCTCCCACGATAGTTAATTGACATGACCGTCTTACCTTAGACCCGCCCTGACTGAGCTGTGAACAATCCAACTCCGACCACCATTGTGTCTGTTCCAGTGCAGGGGAAGACAAAAATGTCTCTGATTGAGCAATTGAGGTGTTTTGTCGTTGGATGTAATAATGATCATAGCAGTCATCATTTACTCCCAACATCTGAGCCGCTAAAGACGCAGAGGATTAACGTTACTTTCACATTAGAAGGAAATGCGCCCGGCGATCTACATAAATGCGTCTTATGTTCATGCGAATCATTCGTGATGCAGCTTTACTTACAGCAGAAAGGAGTATAAGGGTTTTTATGCATTTTTGCAAATTGCCTTTCTTAATAATGTGCTAGTTAGCAAGTTTCGTGGCTAACTAGCGGGGTGAGCAGAGCTCATTAGCATTTAAAGGAACATGCAATAGAACAGCTCGCTAGGTAAAAAGGGTGTTTTTTACACTACCACTGTGAAATTGTAACCAAAGTATTTTGTAGACTTCTCATTAAGACCATAAAGAATCATATCAGCTTGTGGAAAATTGACACCCAATGACCCCTTTAAGGAGTAACACAATATTGTAATGCATGTCTTTTAAAATTATCTTTCCCCAACCCTCCACTTAATGCATTACGATAACGTCAAAACTGGTGACAGAAATGTCAGAAGCATTCATACTGTATTCGGATGAAGCCGTTGACTACAACATGCAACATCACAACATATAACAAGTTTTTCTTGTGCAACCCATGCAGATAAGCTGGTCTAGACACACAAATCAGATTTGATCACTTCCAATTAATAGTGCGGACAGTCTGCATGAAAAGATCTGATTTGAGAAAAAAATCAGATTTGCCTGCAGTCTGAACAGAGCCATAATCACAGGTTCACAGTGTCTCGCACTCAGATAGCTATAATGGGCCTCTTCTCATAAGGAAACAGTCTTGAAATTGTCCTTCTGCTGGAGTTAATTTTACAGTTTTGACTTTCCTCATCTGAGGTGTTTCAGAGGTGTTTGATGATGGTGGTAGTGAGCTGTCTTTTGTCCTGTTCTGTGTCTTTGGCTTTCACACTGAGCTGTGGACACAAGCCATGGAAAAAATGGCAAGTGTGGAAGTATGGAGCTGCGCTGCCCAGGAATAAAAGGTCATATGCACCGTTGGCTACGTGCACACACACAGGCACCTGCAGAGAAAACACACACACACATACTGACCCGTCCTTCAATCCTCGGTTCATCCCAGGAGGAAAAGACAGAGGCAGAAGATGAGCTTTTATTTTCATCCGTGACTGATTCACTCGACAGCGGTAAAGCTGATTATATCACAAATGGCATGAACAGAAACAGAACACACAGGATGACTGAATGTAGGGAAAATGAGGATAAACATGAGAGGAACAGACCGCCAAGATGAAAGGGGTGCAGGCCTGTAATAACCGTGAATATATGGAGTTCGAAAGTTCACAGTTGCTCCCGTATGATGAACTTCCCAATGACATTTTTAACTTGATTGGCTGGATGCATTACAAACAACAACTGGCAATTGCTTTATTTTGAATGCAGTCTAAAGGCTTCTTTTAAAAATTCTTTATTAAATTCTTATTTCAATGTCCCTGTGAAGTGAGAAGCGCAGTTTCCTTGATGTGTTGACATATTTCTAATTGACGTATATCGTTGGACGTATTAACCACTTGCGCTGAGTAATAAACTCTCCTCTCCAGTTACCGCTTAACACAATCTCTTGGTAATTTGTAACTATTTTACAAGCGTGAGATTGGGTTGGTCCTTCACATGAGATTGCAGAAATTACATTAGCAACAACTACAATCTAACAATCCTGTCAATTCATGATAGATGAAATCAAGTCTTACATATTTTTCTCATTAAAGAAGCAGTTATACAGTATATCACAATAATGAGGAAAACATGATTTCTGTTTCATGATTACTTATAGGGGAATGATTCAAGAATGCATGTGATTGGAAAATTCTCTAACCTTATGCAATATCTAATATAGTATAGATTTCAAATTCATCTGAAAATTAATTTTAACATTTAGAAATACACTATCCACCTTATTTTTCCCTTAAAGGAACACACAACTATTTTTGAAAATAGGCTCATTTTCCAGCTCCCCTAGAGTTGAGTTGAGTTTTACCGTTTTCGAATCCATTCAGCCAATCTCTGGGTCTGGCGGTAGCACTTTTAGCATAGCTTAGCATAGATCTTTGAATCTGATTAGACCGTTAGCATCTTGCTCAAAAATGACTAAAGAGTTTTGATATTTTTCCTATTCAAAACTAGTTACATTGTGGACTAAGACCGACAGAAAATGAAAAGCGACTTTCATGGCCGATGTGGCTAGGAACTATTCACTTTCTGTCCAGTCATGTGCGCGATTCACTTTGCGTGTCCTAATGTTTGACCCCCAGATCTTACTTTGCGAGCACATTTTCATTGGGACCTATTTAATAATTACATTTTTAAATACCCAGTCATACAAGTAATATGAAGAATACAAATTATTTCATATTGATATTCATACTGGCATTTAATGTAACTATTCAGTGGGTAAATTAATTCAGTCAGAAATTCAACAAACAAACAAACACACACACACACAGGTTAGGCTTTTATTTGTGCATAAAACATGAACTGATCTATGGAAATTGTGGTGAATGCTTCTTCCGACAAAGCTTTAGTCTTTTGGCTGCTTTATTTTTTACTAACCACCAGATCACGCTGTTTTCAACACTATCAAAGCTTTGAATTTTGTCCCGAAACAGTCAGAGGAAAGTCTTGGTGCTTCACAAGGCTTCATTTGTCACATCCAGCTTGTTTACTTTGAACCGGAAGATGCTCCCACTTTTGACGAAAGGCCTCATGGGGCATAGGAAACTTGTGGATAGAGAGAATGAGAGTATACAACTTAAAACTTTGTTAATTTTTCATCGGTCTTAGTACACAATGTAACTACAGAAGGGTCAAGCTTTAAATAGGAAAAACATCGAAACTCTTTGGTCATTTTTGAGCAAGATGCTAACGTCTAATCTGATTCAATGATCTATGCTAAGCTATGCTAAAAGTGCTACTGCCAGACCTGGAGATCGGCTGAATGGATTCGATTCAAAAATAATAAAACTCAACTATTTAACTCTATGGGAGTTGGAAAATGAGGCTATTTTCAAAAAAAGTGCCATGTTCATGTGTACATTTTATGGGTCTCTCTTCTGGTCTAATCTGCGTCCAGCTGTTTTTAGCTTTACAAAACACCTTTTTTTGCTGCTTGATATTGTAAATTGGTATGTCTTACCTTGTTATTTTAATGTGTTATTTTAATAACAAACACACTGGTTTGTAGTGCAAACAGTTTTACTGTTTACTGCACATTGTCATTCTTCTTGTTATTTCCTTATGGCGGATAATGAATAGGAAGTCTTGCCCATATTTACTTCTGCACTAAAGAATAAGGTGGATAGATGACGTTAAAGTCAGTAAATATAACTAACAATATTTTGCTTTTATTTAATTTTATTTTATTTTGACATTAGCTCTATTCTACACCTTGAACTGCATACTTAGACAACATTGTAAGGCCCCATAGGTATGCGTGTGCTACCTTGTTAACTTAAAACTGTTTCCAGAGTATTTTCAAAGTGTGTATCCATGCATGCTAGGGCTAATATTGTCAGCAACCCCATTGTGCTACAGCTTTGGCACTTTTTCAACATTTTCAGTTGCACAAAGATGCAAAGAATGTGAGGCTGAAGCTGCCGCAGCAGATTCATACACTTTATTCTAAAAGGAAAAAATATTTTTTGTCACACTTTAGTTTGGGGACCAATTCTCAATAATAATTAACTGTTAACCATGACTTTCGCCTCTATAAACTCCTAACTTGTTAATTATTAATAGTTAACAAAAGTAGTTGTTAAGTTTAGATATGAGGTAGGATGAAGGGATTTAAAATATGGTCATGCAGAATAAGGCATTTATATGTGCTTTATAAGTACTAACAAAACAGCCAATATGCTAGTAATATGCATGCTAATAAGCAAATAGTTATCAGTGAGAATTGAACCCTAAACTAAAGTGTTACCGACATTTTTAAGTAATATGCTAACACTTGCACAAGCAGTACACAACAAAGAGGTGCTATCATAGTAGTGTGTCCCAGTACTGGTTTACTGCCTTACCATCTGCTCAGAACTATGTCCTTTCCCATCACCAGCAAAGTAAATATGTTTAGTGCATAGTAGAAGTATGGAAATTGGGATGCAGCCATCGAGCGATAATACTGTGCCATAATTCTGTCGTAGCAGCTTGAGACTAGCCAGCAACTGGGAAAAAAATAGCCCAAATGCTATTTAAGATGCCAAGGTACTAATTAGAGCGCTTCAGTGACTCATTCTGTGCCAGTCACGGGGTTCTTGGGGTCTGTCCACTGTTTGTTTTCATCACACGCTCCTCCATTGGCCAGGAGGCCGGCGCGCAGACTGCATCTGCTTTGCTTTGCTTGCACTCTGGCCTTTTCAATTAGTACTTAGACAGGGTGACAAAAGCTGTCTGGAGGAAATAGCACGCTACACGACAGCTACTTATTTTCTGCTCTTTTCCACAGTACCTGTACTGAGAATTATTACGCTGAATTTCTGCTTTAGCTCTAGTTGTATATATTAACTGTAGTGTATATAAAGCCTAGTCTTGCATAGCCAGGCTCTTGGCTGTTGACTTAAAGTCTTTCATCCTGGCCTGGATTTAGACAGGATGAAGCTGTGTCAGAAGCGCATACTGTATATTAAGTTTCTATTTTATTGTCCCCCTTAGGAGAAATTTGTCTTGGGCAATCAATCATGAGAGCAGTTCCAACATACAGCAATACACAATACAAAAAAAAACTCATCAATTCAAAAACACTTATATATCATATCTACACAATCCACATTACATATTACCACATTACCTTTACCCACACAACAAACCAGTCACTTATTATTTAATAATTTAACAGATAATGGAATTAGAGAAAATTTGTACCTATTCAACCTACAATTTGGTACCCGATATATCCTGTCCGAGGGCATCAGCTCATACTGCTTGTGAAGAATATGGCTTGGGTCACCAATAATTTTAAGACTCCTAACAGACCTCCTAAAAATGTCCTGAAGAGAGAGTGGGGACGACATACCAATTATTTTTCCAGCCCTTCTAACCACATTTTGAAGTTGTGACTTAAGTTTCACAGTCAAATTGCCAAACCATGTTGTAAAACTATAACATATTATAGATTCAATAGCTGATCTGCACTCTTAAAAGGTGCTTCACAATGCCATAGAAGAACCTTTTCTGTCTAAATGGTTCCATAAAGAACCTTTAACATCTGAAGAACCTTTCTGTTTCACATTCTGAAACTTTCTGTTCTTCAGATTATAAAAAGGTAAGAAATAGATGGTTCTTTGTGGAACCAAAAATGGTTCTTCTATGGCATCGCTGTGAAGAACCTTTTAAAGCACCTTTATTTTTAAGAGTGTGTGGAGCAATAACATGACACTTTTGTCCACCCCATAAGTCCTAAGCCTTTGCAAAAAATGCAAATACTTACTTGCTTGTGTACAAACGTAATCCACTTGATGACTCCATTGCAGCTGAGAATCAAAATAAATACCTAAATACTTATATGCTGTTACCTGCTCAACTTCCTCCTCATTAACTAAAATTGGACTATGATCACCTAACAACCTCGGATCAAAGATCATTTCTTTAGTTTTTTTGACATTCAACATCAAATTGTGTTCCTCACACCACCACACAACCCCTTCTGTCTCTAATTTATACATACCAACATCTGAATTCTTTGTCAACAAACTGAGTATAGCTGTATTATCTGAAAATTTGATAATATAGTTATTAATATACTGATTCCAGCAATCATTAAATGTAAAAAAGAAGGGGGAACTTACGCAGCCTTGAGGAACTCCCACATTTGAGACCAATATATCAGAGAAAGTTTAATTAATTTTCACTTGCTGTTGTCATCCAATTAGAAATGCATAATACCATTTAATTATAAAAGGCTTCACCTCCATCTGTTTTAACTTATATAACACAACATCTGGAAGTAGAGTATTAAACGCTGAACTCAGATCCATAAACGTCAGTCTAACATAATCTGCAGGATTTTCAAGGTGTTTTTAAAATAAAATGTGTCATAGTATTCAAAGCATCTGCTGTACTTCTATGTTCTTTGTAAGCAAATTGATAAGGATCTAATTTATGCAGTACATTCTCTCTCAATTCCTCTGTCGCAATACATTCAAGTGATTTCATTACTATGGACAATAACGCCACTGGTCTAAAGTCATTGTTTTCTAGTGCTGGATGTTTTTTGGAACAGGAATAACAACTGCTTTTTTCCATATTATATGAAAGTTTCCAGTGTCAACTGATAATTGAAATAATGAAATCAAGGCTGGGGTTAGTTCATCAGCAAATGTTTTAAGTAAAAGTGCTGAAATACCATCAGCCCCACTGGACTTTTTAGGATTCCGCCTTTTAAAGATTTTAGCAACAACACTTGGGTCCACTACAATCCTGTCCTGTGTGGAATCACATGTTACTGAACTAAGCAGATCTCTACATTTGCCAATACTACCACCCCCAACTACTTCAAATCGTTTATAAAAGTTATTAAATTCATTTGCTTTTTCAAATTCATTTAAAACCTGTATTACTTTCTTATTTGAATTTAAATTAATCATTCCTTTCACAACGTCCCACAGCTTTTTAGAATTTGAGGTTGAAATAGCTTCTCTCGCCTTCTTCAGGTTTCTTCTCAATTTCCTTTGAATTTCTCTAAACTCCAGTATATTGTTATTTTTAAAAGCTTGATTTCTCGTCCTAATATATTGCTTAATCTCAGGGGTAATATATTCCTTATTATTTGGGTAGATCTTAATGGTCTTTTTTGGAACCACAGTATCATCACAAAAATAAATATACCCTGTAATCACTTCCGCAATACTGTTAATTTTGTCATCTTGATAAGAACAGTAGATGTGTGGCGGGACACTACGAAAGAGGAGTTGAGTGGCCGTTTCTAAATAGTAAGGTCTTGGACTTAAACATATAAGTTCAAGATCAGGAGTACATAACGTTTCCTTTACTAAGTAATTTCTACACTAAGAGCGAATGAAAACAAATGCCGCCTCCTCTCGTTTTCCCTGAGTTGTTATTTCTGTCCATAGGAACATTGGAAAACCCCTGCATGTAAACAAGGGAATCCCGGAAATCACCTTGAAGCCATCTCTCTGTGTAAATGAGAAGACACGACTCAAGATATTCATTACAGACTCTTTCATTCAGACGCAGCTCTTCCATCTTGTTCCTTAAAGAGCGAGCATTGTTGAAAAGTATTAATGGAAGCAGTAATTTATGAAGTTTTCAACGAAGTCGATGTTGAACCCCACCTCTTCTCCTTTGTTTTTGTGGCCAATGATGATGATCCCGTGCCGTTGCAACAACTCCTCTGGAACAGCAACAGCAATACTCCGACAATCTTCTTCACCCCATTGTTGTTTTCATCAAACTTCAGACACTCAAAGACAAATCTAAACGCAAAACTTAATCAACAAAAAACGGAAAACATGAAAAATAAGACTTGCTGCTTTCTCATGCCCGAGTCGCAGCCGTGCCGCGCTACCGGAAGTATTATAGTGGGTACTACAAAAAGTTATTAGTACATAAAGTATGCTCTGTATATATGTAGATGTAATAACAGTAGAATGCAAGTAGAAAAATTTTCACACCTCAGCTGTTCGATTGACCACACAGTAAACAATATATCCAACAAACTGACACAAACCAGCTCAGCAGTGATCCTTGAATTACAGAAGGAACAGTCAAATCTGACATTCAGTGATCTTCTTTTATCTTTTGTGCAATGCAGAGGGACAGATCATTCTGACAGAAATTCATAAACACCAGACATAATAGCTATTTTGAATAATAGTGCAGCATTCTGTATAACAATGGGTATTAATTCTCCTTCACAGACAGAACTCTGAAAACAGAGCCGAATACTGCTGGGCTCAAGGATATCCAGTTTATCCGAAGGCTAATTAATACCTCAAAGAAAACTTTGAAATATATTTCAAATATTCTGTGTCATAAACTTTGTGAACTTTGTACTTCTTTGTCAGAAATGCTCATTAGCAACCTGGGAACTTGTAAACACTTGTAAATTTTGCCTGAATCAGAATGGAGCCCACCAGTCTCACTTTTTTTTTTTTTTTTTTTTTTTTAAAAAAAGCTTTTTTTATTTTTTGTGCACAAAAACCTTCATTCTGTTTGTGACTGATTCATGAATATACCTTCTGAGTGTACCCACCATGGCTAATTTGTGAAGCTTAAAGTTTCAGGGGTAAACCCTTAACTCTTTCCCCGCCATTGACAGAATGTTCCGGCTTTCCATTATTTTACTGTTATACAGTAGGGGGGCGCTATTACACTTCTTATAAAAGATTACAGAATCTCCAGATCAAAACACAGGCAAAGAAGAAGCATTGCTTGGTCTGCATTGCTGAAAGTTTTGTGAAAATGACCAAAAATGAATTAACTATAACATTTTACACTGGATTGTCTTGCCTTTTTTTTTTTTTTGCAATTGTTTTTGCATTTTTGCATTTTTGTCTTCTTTTCCATTACAGATATCTAAACATTCTTAGATCTAGATATGTATTTACTTGAGAAGCAAAATGACTTAAGATAAATCTTGTTTTTGCTTAAAAAAGAAAAAATAAATTAATACAAATCTGCCAATGGGGCAAAAAAAATAAAGGGAAAACAAGATTTTTTTTCTTGCCCCACTGTCAGATGTTTTTTAAGCAAAAACAAACAGTTTGATAATTTTTTCAGAAAATAAGGCTTAATATCTTAAGTCAGTTCGCTTTTCTTGTTTCAAGAATGTTTAGACATTTGTAATGGAAAACAAGACAAAAATGCTAAGCAGGAAAACATTTTTTGCAGTGATATAGCTAACATTTATTTGCTGAATTGGCTGTGAAATGATCTAGTTCCTGTTTTAAAAATAGAACCTCTTTCTAACAGTCATACTTGACTCAGCATTGCCTTGCTGTTCTGATGTGCAGCTAAACCAGAGTCTGACAGCTCTTTATTAATGTCAGATTAATAGTTCAGTTATGGGAAAACTCGAGACCCCTCAACTACATTCACATTCTCATTAATTCCAGACCACTCAGAGACAGATTAATTGGTCGCCCTATTTGCATGGCCCAGTGAAATAACCCAGCAGACTTATGATTAACTTCGTGCTTCTGGACAGAAACCGCAGCAAAGCGTTTGACCTGCTGTCTCGGTCAGCCTCTGTTAGGTAACTGCTTTTGTTTTTCTGGTTTGCAGTTGACGGTCACCTTGGAATTCTCCTCCCAATTTCAATGAGGCATATGTAAGATTTTGATTATAAATGTTGTTTGCTAAGTCAAGTATCACTGTTACTATTGCTCATACTTACAATTTTAAACTTGCACATGATAAAGTGGAAAAAGCAACCACCCACAACACCCTAGCAGTGTGCAGCAAGTTTAGTACCAGCAAACAGCAGTCACACTTTATGTAGGAAGTCTAGTTAGCTTCTGCTGTTTACACAATCAAATACTGGTTTCATGTAGTCAGACTTTTGATTTTCACCATAAAATCTGTAAAATATCCCCCCAGAGTTTGCTTTGTTTATGGGATGAACTACATAAACTGCAAAGTGTCTTAATCAAACTCTGAATATCTTTCAGATGTCATAAACCGATTAGTTTCTTCCTCAGAAATGCTTTTTTGTAGCAGTCTGGGAACTTGTTAACAAGTTTCTTGTATACTGATAAACCTGTTCACCTTGACTCCTGGAAGTTGCATAAAGCAGCCAATCGGACTGCATTTGGCAGTTTTGCCCAGGTCTTCTCATAAAGAGCTGCAGTGCTGATACAGTTTTGTAGGTCAGCCAGGAAGTTAGCATCACCCTGGTTCCCTTCATTGACTTTCAAATTATTGCAAAAAAATAAGCTCTGTGACCAACAAAAGTTCATGAATATTGTCACTACCATTAACCTTTTAACGACTCTTTTGGTCTTTATTTAAAAAAAAAAAAAAGCTTTAACTTAAAGTTTGAGTTAGCTAACCATTTACTGCAATAGATTTACATTTTACAACTAGGTAATTCTGGAAATTTTTGTAAAATAATAGTTTTTCTGTAAAACGTTTAATGAAAATTTCCATAAAAGTGTTTCGTGCTTTATTTATTTTAGGATATTTCATGGATTTTGTTTGGCAGACGTTGCGGGTAGTAATTTGACCCTTTTTTAACCATGTATTGTTTGCAAGAGTGTGATTATAAACTGTGAAAGCGGACCATTGAGTAGATGAGTTTTGAGGTTTGGTGCGATGATGCTTAATATCCCAAACAACTTCTGTAGTCAAATTTGTTAGCAAACACTATTTTCAAGACAAGTAAAAACTTAAAAAAAAAACAAGAGGGGGATATTACAGATATTTTATTTTATATTTAAGATTTTTATAGCTTAAAACATGGCAGTATCTTAAGTTTGTCTTGACCACAGACTTTATTTTACGCATTTAACCAAAAACCTATTCAAAAAACCTAATGACTTCAGGATGATGGACCTGGAAGTGCTTCTGGGTTTTGGCCTACAACTATCATCGTCATCATCCCTGCAGGACTCTGTTGTAGCACATAGTTTGCGTCAGTCGCTCCATGAACCGTTTTATTAGTCCAGCTGTAAATGATTCCTTTCTTTTCCACTTTTCTGCAGGATCCCAGGAGCAAGCATAAGTTCAAGATCCACAGCTACGGCAGTCCCACCTTCTGCGACCACTGCGGATCGCTGCTGTACGGCCTCATACACCAGGGGATGAAATGCGACAGTGAGTGAGAACCTCTCATCATGCCCAGGGTGGAAGTTGCCCTTTTCGCACTCACACAAGACCATCTTCTCTTAAATAAATCTTGATGAAACCTATAACAAAATAAAAAAAAGAACTGGCCTCAGATCAGTGTGAAAGGGCAGCTCCTGCTCCAGGCCTGCAAAATTCATCTGTTTCTGGTTTTCCGGTCCACGATGACGTCAAATATGGTTACATTTGTATTTTGCATTGGTGCCTCCTTCTTCTGAACCAGAACATTCCTGTTCCTCTCGAGCGCTCTGGCTCTAATGGGAATGTTATCACAGATTTTAACGAGAACAGATTGAAGTAATTTATGTGGGAATAGCAGCATGTTTGTAATTACATTTATGCAATCTGCTCATCCACACCTCTCTGAGACGACACACCACAGCGATTTTCTGTTGCCACATATCAACTTGAGCCTCAGCGTGGTAAACACACGCTTTCTCTGCTGTTGGCCTGGTACTGCTGTCCAATAGTAAAACCCATATTGATATACCTTTCCAAGAGAAGCTGCCTGTAAAAAAACACTCAAACAAAAAAGGCACAAATGTGTTTATTGTCAACATGAAATGAATTGTTCACCTTCAAAATACAAATTCCATGTCTTATGTAAACAGTTCATCGGTGCATGTTATTCAAAGGATAAAAGGTTTTCAGAATGTGCAGGAGCTTTGTTCCAACAAATGAAAAGTGCATGTGGATAAGACAAAAACCAACATTTGCACACATTCCTTAAAAAGGAATTCCTTAAAAAAAAATCATATTTTTGTGGCAGGCCAGGGGCGCAGCATCTGGGTATGCAGGTGCATATGGGCCCGGGCAGATTGGGGACCCGCCGAGCTGAGGGGGACCTTTTAATTGAAACGAGGGAATGAACAGAGTCCTGCACGGGCCCAGCCCTGGCCCGAGCCCTGCCCTTGTCGACAACTTATCAGAACAGAGCTGCTGTTGCAGCCATTAAAATAATTCAGTTTTAGTTTTTAATGGCAAAGTGCCTAGATTTTGTTTCATTTCTTTATTAAGTAAATTTAGAAATATGTTTGGAACATTTTATATTTGTTCAAATTTTTTTGTTTTTTAAAGTAATGACCAAGCAACCAGCGGCAATGAGTTGAGCATATGTTTGATCAATTTAGCCTTCTCAAATCAACACAGCTTGCCTAAAATAAAATCTATAGACATAAAACACTTGGTGCGTTTCACAATATTAATTTAAAAATTTAACCTAGATAAATGTGCGCTGTTAGATGCATATCCAGTTGTTTGTGCAGAGTTGAAGCTAAAGCGTACTTTGCAGGACATACAAGCGCCAATACGATCACTTGCATTTTTTGTCTTAATAACAGTGGAAACCTAAAATACGCCATCATTTTTGCTCATAAAGGTAAGAGTAATACATCCTTCGGAACTGCAAAAGATCTACTTTTATTTGTACTCACAATATAAACAAAACGTTGTGCTTTAGTAAAATTAACAAGAAACAAACATCCGCTTTCTGCCTTCTCTTGAGGAACGCTTCACAAAAATCAGAAAATCAGCGAATATTTGCCTCTCAGACATGATAAATATATCTATAGAATAATTTAAATGACTACTTTAAAACAAAAGAATTTATGTAATAAAATCTTTATATTGTGTAAAGTTAAAGGAGAAGTCCACTTCCAGACCAAAAATTGACAGATAATATACTCACCCCTTGTCATCCAAGATGTTCATGTCTTTCTCTCTTCATCCGTAAAGAAATTATATTTGTTAAGGGAAACATTTCAGCATTTTTCTCCATATAATGGACTGCTATGGTGCCCCGATTCAAACAATCCCAAAAGCATGTGTAAAAGATCCCAGCCAAGGAAAAAGGTTCTTATCTAGCGAAACTATTGGTTATTTTCATAAAAATAATACAATTTATATACTTTTTAATGTCAAATGCTCGGTTTGTCTTGCTCTGCCTCGCTCGCTCTCACTCTGTTTATTTTTGCTCTGTTCATGACAGTTAGGGTATGTCGAAAAATTCCCATCTAGATTTCGCTAGATAAGACCCTTCTTCCTTGGCTGGGATCAAAAATCCTGAAATGTTTCCCTCAAAAAACATAATTTCTTTATGGCTAAAGAAAGAAAGACATTGGATGACAAGGGGGTGAGTACATTATCTGTAAATTTTTGTTCTGGAAATGGACTTCTCCTTTAATGTGAAAATATCACTTACGCCCCGTCATTTCAACTGGAATCTGCAACGATTCATGCATATAGGTATGTTTTGTTTTTTTTGTTTTTTTGGAGTTTTGCATTGCTTTCCATTGATGTATGGTTTGTACAATATTTGGCCGAGATACAGCTATTTGAAAATCTGGATTTTGAGGGTGCAAAAAAATCTAAATATTGAGAAAATCACCTTTACAATTGTCCAAATGAAGTTCTTAGCAATGCATATTACTAATCAAAAAATAAGTTTTTATATATTTACGGTAGGAAACTTACAAAATATCTTCATGGAACATGATCTTTACTTAATATCCTAATGATTTTTGGCAAAAAAAAGAAAAATCAATCATTTTGACTGATGTTAGCTATTGTAGACTCATGTATTTTCAATAACCCTGGGTAGAAAAATTAGCAAGCAGAAGTAGGGAGCCATTATGTCTGACTGTTGTGGATATAGTCAACCTATTACAATTTAATCAATTTCCAGTATATAAAATCAGGCCCTAAATACACTGACTGTCCTATTCTGTTGAAAAGACTGTGGAAGTATTTCATGTTGACTTTAATATGTGTAATCCTGTAGCGTTTACAGATGTTGCTCTCTCTTGTTCTCAGCCTGTGACATGAACGTTCATAAGCAGTGTGTGATGAACGTGCCAAGTCTGTGCGGGACCGACCACACCGAACGCAGAGGAAGACTGTTCCTCAAGATCGAGGTCAGCGGAGACAGACTCCATGTCACAGGTCAGCATCCCACACACACTGGGAATATCCCAGAGTAGCACAGACAGGGTAATCACAACAGGTCTTGTATCACCCTGAAAGATTGTATTTAGTTATATTACATGGCTGCTTACCAAAAAATAAACCTAAATTTGCACACAAAAAGCCACCTCTCAGAAATCACATTAGTATTGAATTGAGTTTTCTTTTTTGTCTTATCACACTTGACTGGACAAATACAGACAAAATTATGTCAAAATCCCTGTCTTGGCACATGGTCAGTCATGTTTTAAATAAACGTAAGCAGCTGGAAAATTTGATATCTGTCAATATAGTGGATCAGTGCGTTAGGTCTTAAAATGATAGCAGCCTAATATGCCTGCTGTAAAGAAATAACAGTAGAAAAAGATTCAGCAAACACTCTGCTGTTAATGGTACAACTGTTGTAGAAAAAAAATAAATTAATCTATTTTTAAGTTTACATTTTATGTTGATAGTTCACTTTAGGTACAGTTGAGGTCAAAAGTTTACATACGCCTTGCAGAATTTTCAAAATGTTAACTAATTTACCAAATTATTTTTTATTTAGTACTGACCTGAATAAGACATTTCACATAATATTATATGTGATATTTATGTGTAGTCCAGAAGAGAAAATAATAGTTGAATTTATAAAAATGAACCAGTTCAGAAGTTTACATACAGTTGTTTCTTAATACTGTATTGTTACCTGAATGAACCACAGCTCTGTGTTTTTTTTTATATATATTTTTTTTTAATAAGTGATAGTTGTTCATGAATCCCTTGTTTGTCTTGAACAGTTAAACTTCCCGCTGTTCTTCAGAAAAATCCTTCAGGTCTCACAAATTCTTTGGTTAGTTGACATATGGTTGCAAAGTTACTTATAGTTACAGTTAAGGTCAAAAGTTTACATACACCTTGCAGAATCTGCAAGATGTTAATTATTTTACCAAAATAAGAGGGATCACACAAAATGCATGTCATTTTTAATTAAGTACTGACTTGAATAAGATATTTCACGTAAAAGAAGTTAACATATAGTCCACAAGAAAAAAAATGGTTGAATTTATAAAAATTACTCTGTTCAAAAGTTTACATAAACTTGATTCTTAATAATGTGTTGTTACCTGAATGATCTAAAGTTGTGTGTGTTTTTTAGTTTTTTAGTGATAGTTGTTTGTGAGTCCCTTGTTTGTTCTGTTCTTCAGAAAAATCCTTCAGGTCCCACAAATTCTTTGGTTTTTCAGAATTTTTGTGTACTTGAACCCTTGCCAACAATAACTGAATGGTTTTGAGATCCATCTTAATAGTTGCCTCAGTTGTTTTCAGTGTGAAAAGGTGGAACGCAAAATCATACAGTCATAGCTGGAAAGGGTTCAAATAAACAAAAATGCTGAAAAACTCTCAGAGTATTAGTAGACTGTTAGGTTATGTTAGGGTAAGTAAAATAACTTGACATACTCAAAATTATTTACATATAGTCACCAAAATGTCTGTTGGGGAAGCACCAAAATAAAGTGTTAGCAGATATTCTACTAAAATTCTATTGACTGGTATTTGACATGTTGTTGCAGAGTCACTTATTTACTTTATACAATGAAGACTATGGGATGTTATTTTATATTTGATATATTTATTCAATTTCTGTTGCATTTCTTACCTGAATACTACTCTTCAACATACTCTCAAACAAGCACTATTTATTTCATTTGTGTCTTTGGTCTATAGTATTTGTTTGTGCTATTGTAACTTGTAATTTGTTTATTGTTTATATTTTATTAGTGACTGTTTCCCTGTCTTTAACAATATTTGAACTTTATATTTATTCAACTAATAATTTTTGCTGCAGTATCAAAATTCAAAAATGTTTTTTTTTGTTGTTGTTTTGTTTGCTTGTTTGTTTGTTTATCAAGGCAAGAAACCTAACAAAAAATAAAAACATAAATAAAAAATGAAAATATGAAAATTCTAAGTGCTAGATTTACTAAACAGGGCAAATTAGCATGAGAGCGCAATGACGTAAAAGCACCAATAGGAGTGTAAAGCTCTGCGGGTGATTTACTGACAGGCTGACAGCACACAAATTAAAAAACACAGACACAGCCACATCATTTCCATAATGACTAACACAGTCTACCAAAAGCAGAGCAAATTAGTGTAGGGTCGCAAACAAGCAGAGCTGATGATAATTAAGTGCGGGTAATCTGCTAACAACACAAACGCAAAATGGGTTAAGACAAGCTTTTGGGTGTTAGTATTTGAGCGTTAAATACTATTGCAAATACCAGTAAACCGACTGCAACAAACCTTAGTAAATCACCTTGCGTGATTTATTTAAATATTTGGTAACACTTCATTAGCTGGTTGCTTATTAGCCTGCATACTAAAATATTGGCTTTTTATTAGCACTTATAAAGCACAAATGAATGTTTTATTCTGCATAACAATAATTTAGGTCGCTGAATCCAACCCCATGCCTAAACTTAACAACCACCTTACAAACTGTTAAGCAGTAAATTAAGAGTTCACTGAGGCAAAAGTCATAGTTAATAGTTAGTTAATAGTGAGATTTGGTCCAGAAAGTAAAGTGTGACCAAATATACAAATGCGTATGCAGTAAGGTCAGCTGCAAAACTGTGTCCTTTTTATTGATAATTTTTCACTGTGTCTTTTTCAATTTTGACAGCAGTTTAGCCCAAGCTGTGTTGAGCCCTGAACATGAAATTTGGCTTTAGCATCCAAAGATTATATTTACCCATATACTTGTCATTTTAATGATTCTACATTAGTAGTATAATTTACATAATATGTTCCTATTTTTATGTTTGTGTGATCCTTGCAAGTTCACATTAGCCTTATTACTCAGATTTTATAATACTTTGATGCTGGTTTTCCACAAACTTCCAGTTAGCATTAAGCTATCATGCTAGGTCATGTGTTGAGGGTTGAGTCGGTTTAGAGGCTGAGTGTGAGTATGTGTTTTTTGGAGTATGGAGGACTCAGGGTCACAGCAGGACGCAGCCAGGCAGCAGGTATGAGGGAGCTTAAGTGCCAGATGTCTGGCCTGATGCCCGGCTGGTGTGATGGTGGGGGTTTATGTGGGGGAGGAGGCATGTATGCCAGCCTGTGGCCGCTCAGAGACTCGTGCTTCAGTGAACACATTCCTGTGAGCTGGCACCTCTTCCCTGCTGTGAGAATATCATCTCTGCTTATCTCTGACCTTACACAAACAGACATGCTGAAGTCAAGCAGGGGCTTCACACTGATCCGCTGATAATTACTGTGTACATCTGGAGAATTCATCACGATTCCCGTTCAGGAAGTTCTACAGTTATTAAAAGTCATAAATAGTGATTATAGTGTAGAAGGAGCCATATTCTATACTGTTGCATTTTATTTGCCCCTGAATTGCGCTGGATGTTAGTCAAGGGGTCTTTCACCACGCAATAAAAAACAAAGTTTTGTTTTTTAGTTGTTTTCCATCTTCTCTGGCCCTTTTAGGGCAACCCCATAAAATGTTTGTTCTTTTTCAGAACACAAATGAAGATATTTTAATAAAACCTTGGAAATTTCTGTCCATCTATTGAAAGTCTAGGCAATCAAAAGTTTCATGCTTCAAAAAGGTCATAAAGGCATCGTAAAAGTAATCCATGGGACTCCATTGGTTTAATCCCAATTTTATGAAGCAATGTGATTGATTTGCATGTGAAAACAAAATATCTTCATATGAATTGCTTTTACGAGGCCTTCATGACCTTCTTGGAGCTTGAAAATTTTAATTACCTGGACTTTTCAGTGGATTGACAGAAATCTCTCCCTTTTTATTAAAAATAACTTCATTCGTGTTCTGAAGATGAACGAAAGCCTTATGAGTTTGGAATGGAATGAGGGTCAGTCGATGACAGAGTTGTCATTTTTGTAAGAACCATCCTTTTAAAATTGACTGTTTTTGTTATTATACCTTTAAGTAAAAAAAAAAAGCCTATGTTATGATTGGCAGAGCTATGATGCTATGTACAGTTAAATCATGAAAAAACAATAATTAAACAATACTTACATTTTATTTAGTTGTTTATTATACATTAAAAATATCCATAAATTCTGAAAAGGACGCAAGGTGAACTTAAACTTTTGTTAATTGTTCAGGATGATTATATGCCAAAATTTTGAGCTGTGAACATTACAATGTGTCAAATCAAACAACGTTGTACAAGCAAAATACAAATACTGTCATTTGAGGTTACGGAACATCATACTAATCATTAGCTGGATTCTAGAGAATTATTAATATGTTTGTTGTCTCATCTGCCAGGAGCGTTACGGAATATGACTGGGTTCTTCATGGGGTTTGTGAGTTCACTGCTCTGAGGTGAACTTGATTAAATTTGTCTAGCCAAGAACCCAGCAGCATCCATGTGCACATGTACTGCACAGAACAATTACACAGAATGAGCAAACGAACAACCCTCAGGCTGGGTTTCCTCTTTATACTCAGACTCTAAGATGCTTTTGTTGCAGACCTGACCTGAGTCCACCACATCACAGATCTGTCCATGGTTTGTGTGAAAGCGGTTCTGCAAACTTGGCTGAACCATTCACTCTTCCCTGTTTACACTACATTAGTCATACATCTCCTTAGTCATGCTTTTCAGTGCAGGGCATTGGCCTGCTGGTTTAATACTGATCATCTTTTAAACAGGTTTTTTAATGGCAACACGCTCTTATTAGATATGAATCAAATGGTTGATAGAAGAATTTGTAGCAAGAAGTGTTTGGTCAACCTTCAACCTTGGTTTTGGCTAACTTCATGTTGGTTTTTCTGATTAACAGGAAGACTATTTATGTTCTGGTACTAAACAAGCCTAAACCAGTCTGGACCAGCATGAAAATTCATGTTGGTTTAAGCTGAACTTTTCAGCAGGTCATTCTTCTATAGCTGCCTCTCTCGGTTGTGATGTGAAGCACCAGATACCTGCTGTAAATCAGATGTCCCAGGGTGTCTGACACAGAGGCAGATTTCCCATGGGACTGGCAACTTCCTGCCTGTATAGTATCTCAAACTCTCGATCAATGCAGCAGGACTGACACAAGCTGTCCTCTGTGGAAGTGTCTTATATTGGTGATAGTTTTACTGTTGCGACAGACATTTTCGTTTTTCCTCAACCTACTAAAGAAAAAAAAAAAAACCTGATCAATGAGATGAAGGAATTTTGAGACATTTTTAGGTTGTGTTTTTCAGACCTGAAAAGTAATGGAAGATAATCCATGGAATAAATAAACCAACCTGGTTTCATGATGAAAACGTACCTCTGGGAACTTTTTTGCAAGGCACGAAATACGTACCACCATATACATTTCGTGTTCTTTTTTCTCCCCCCGGAACAGATGAATGACGATGTGACATTGGTTTTGTAAATGTTACCGCAGTTCTGACTTGTTGTAAAATGTTAGTTGAGTTGTGCTATAACTCTAATGCTTTGTGACTTATTAAAATAATGTACCATCTGCACTACACCTAAACCTACCCGATAGTTTGAAAAAAAGCGAATGTGGTGTAAAAACGCAGTCGCAAGCATGCCATTTGAGCTTGTTTTTCGATCTCTCATCTTTCAGCTTTCTCATCATGAGTCATGTATTTCACAGGATTCGTACCCAAGGATTTCGCATCCTAAGTCTAATTCTGTTGCTCGGCTACCGAGCAAGCTTGTTGTGTTCGGAAAGCAAAACATATGGAACTGTAATCAAAACTGTGTACGAAAACGATTACAAGTACTTACTGTTTTACTGTGAATAGTGTCTATGCTGTGATATGTACATGAAGAATTCAGATGCAAAAGCCTCTAAATCCATCTGACATATTTCTTTAAAATTAGCATTTCTTTCTGGCTACTTTGTATAGGTTTCTATGTAAGTACTGGTACTTCTGATTGGGCTGAGGCTGGAATTTAGCAAGTCTGAAGTAAAAGTATTTGATGGACATATACTATGTGTCAGTAGCATTCACTCACTATCATTATCTCATTTTTGACCAAGATGGCTTTTAGCTGGTTTTGCTTCTGAACTCTTCACATATTTTTACGTATTTCGCGTCTTGCAAAAAAGTTCCCAGAGGTATGCATTTGTCATGAGATAAGGTAGCAATAAACAAACACTACCATTTAAAAGTTTGGGTCAGTAAGATTTTTTTTAAATGAATACAGTTTTTTTAATGCAAGAACACATTCAGTGAATCAAAAGTGTCAGTAAAGATTGTTGTAACTTTACAAAGGATTTCTATTTCTATTTTGTATTTGTTCTTTTGAGCTTTCTATTCATCAAAGAATTCTAAAAATTAGTTTCCACAAAAATATTAACTGTTTTCAACATTAATAATCAGAAATGTTTCTTGAGCAGCAAATCAGCATATTAGAATGATTTCTGAAAGATGATGTGACACTGAATCCTGGAATAATGAAATGAAGAAATAAATACCGTTTTTAAATATATTAAACTAGGAAACATATTTACTATATTATTATTTGTTCTGTATTTTCAATCAAATAAATGCACTTATGAAGAGGGTGTCTTTTGAAAAACATTGGAATGGTAGTGCTTTTTTTTCTTCTAAAGTCTAAAACTTAGTTGCAATCCATAATGATATTTGATGTCTGAGTTCTTTTGATTGAGTTCTGTTCATTGAATTATGATTTGCAAAATTTCTTAATCAAAACGATTTTGAAAAATTTTTAATTATCACAAATAACTGGAAAGGTGTTGGTAAATAAAGACTAAATAATGTATGAGAATTTTAAATCCCTTTACATTGGTTGCACTTGTCAAACAGTGAAGGAACATGACAGACAGGCACTGGACATAGAGATGCTGAAAAATTACGATGTTAAAACAGCTTCAGTTCTTGAACCCTTCCTCCTACAGTAGAGACATAACTCTGGTCCTTTTTGAAAGTGGATACAGTATGTTATAAACTGTTTATTATAGTTTCATCTTGAATTTATGTCGTAATCTATTCTGAGAATTTATTTATCATTTATCGATTAAACAGAAGCAAGCCAGCTGTGCCCAATCAACGCCACTTAGTACAAGCATGTATTTGGTTTTCATTGAGAAGTTTTAGTCCTTTCACGTGTGTCATTTTGCTTCTCATGTGAGTCTGCGTTCTTGTATAGGAGACCTCACGCTGGTTCTGAACGCTTTCTGTAGGCCTAAACTTCTGGAGTCTGTTTGTCTTCTTTGAGGCTTTTATTACGTAAGCTTCCCGTTCCCCCAAGCTTTGGCTTCAGCTAAACACGTTGGTGGTCCCTATCAGCACTTCCCTCATGGATCCCATTTGTAACGGAGGGCTCAAGTGTTGTTGTAAGTCTGCCTGAGGTGCCTCAGCCTCAGTCTCTCTCTATTCTGGAAACCATATAACGGTTAAAGAGTCGACACTGCCCAAAGATGTGCGTTCTCACTGCACACGGAGGATGGAAATGTCGTGGTTATTATTTAAAGCGATGACTGTAGGTGATATTTAGTGTCTGCCAGTTGGGATTCACTTCCTACCATACTTTTGTGTGGTTTTATCTATGACTCATTGTGTTCTCGCTGCCAGATATTAGATCAGGCCTTTGACAGTATAGCTGTGACATGCTGGACACAGTGGTGTTGATGGGTCATCAAATAGGAGGATAAAGATATGCATATTATTATGGGCTGTGTGGGCATGAAAAGTGTTTTCTGTGTCATGCATTGTTTCAGTTTCTTATTCTGGGAACAGTTTTTTACAGTGTACTTTAATGTACATGACTGACCTAAAACTGCCTGACTGGCTTTCTGTGGAGTTTTCTTGCATGTTAAGCATGTAGTACAGATACCAAATGCACAGAGTAAAATAAATGCGACTGAGTGTTTTGATTGAGATTTATGACTGTTATTAAATGCGAGTTTGTTTATTCTGGGCTGAAGTCAGACGGAGGAATCTTGGCTGACCCTTCCTGTTTTGTGGATAAACAATGGGAAGAAACAAGCTCATCTGGCTGCATTATCAGATTACCCAGCATGCCGTGGACTGGACATTTGGTGGTTATGTAACAGCACATCTGAATTTCTCAGGCTATTTGAGCGATTTGAACTTCCATGGAAAACCACATGTAAAAATAGCCTTTGAAGATTACGTTTTAGGAATTCATCCTGCCGTCCATCAAGATCAGTTAGATATGTTTTATTGAAGTTTAGGATGACATAATATGGGCAAAATTGCTAGTAATGTAGTAGCAATATAATAAGGAAACATTATGGTTATTTCTTTAAATCTCTGAAAGTTTTATGAGCCATAGATTAAAATGCATTTTTCATCTGAACATTCTTAATGAGCTGATGCCGAATACCAACTCTGGCCTACAGAACACGATAAACTCATACACTGTAAGCAAATTGTAAATGATTGTAAATTGTAAATAAGTTGTAAATAAAACAAAGATTATTGGACTGCATTTTAGAAGAATAACGTTTTTTTCTACTTCAAAATGTCATGTTTAATTCATTGTGTCACTTGTCATTTATATGTAATTGTTTGTGAAATATACTGCCAGTTTGTACCCTAAATGTGTTTCAGCGTAAAGGATCTGACATCTATCACAAGGTTTGTGCTAAATGTGTCGTCGCAAAGCTATATTGAGATATATGTGTTTGCTGGGGGTGGGCCAATATTGATTCTTAAATTCCAAAAATCTGTCTTTTAGTCCATGTTTTTGTCTGTTGGTCCGAGAACAAAATTAACTAAACAGGGTTTGCAGCATGTCTGCCATTCAATAATAGCAATAAGCTTTGTGCTTTGATGCTTTTAATTTAAAACAAAGTCTGAGCTTACAAATACAGTTGAAGTCAAAAGTTTACATACGCCTTACAGAATCTGTAAAATTTTAATTGTTTGACCAAAATAAGAGGGATTATACAAAATGCATGTTATTTTTTATTTAGTACTGACCTTAAAAAGACACCTCACATAAAAGATATTTACATATAGTCCACAAGAGAAAATAGTAGCTAAATTTATAAAAATTACCCCATTCAAAAGTTCACATACACTTGATTCTTAAAGGAGAAGTCCACTTCCAAAACAACAATTTACAGATAATTTACTCACCCCCTTGTCATCCGAGATGTTTATGTCTTTCTTTCTTCAGTAATAAAGAAATTGTGTTTTTTGAGAAACATTTTTTTAAGGAAATTTTTCTTCATATAATGGACTGATGTGGTGCCCCGAGTTTGAACTTCCAAAATGCAGTTTAAATGCGGCTTCAAACGATCCCAAATGTGGTTGTAAACGATCCCAGCCGACGAAGAAGGGTCTTATCTAGCGAAACAATGGGTTATTTTCATAAAAATAGTACAATTTATATACTTTTTAATGTCAAACGCTCGTCTGGTCTTGCTCTCCCCAAACTCTGTGTATTCAGCAAGACAGTTAAGGTATTTCAAAAAACTTTATAAAAAAAAATAACTAATCGTATTTCTCCCTCAACTTCAAAATCGTCCTATTTCGCTGTTTTACCATTTTTGTTAAGGGTGTTTGATCTTCATTGCATGTTCACTTTGCAAAGACTGGGACGGAACTTCTGCAGCGATGTAGAATGATTTTGAAATGATTTTTGAAGTTGAGGGAGACTTCAATACAATCTGAGTTTTTCAGCATACCCTAACTGTCTTGAACCACAATACACAGGGTTCAGGGAGAGCAAGACAAGACAAGCGTTTGAGATTAAAAAGTATTTAAATTGTATTTTTTTAATGAAAATAACCGATTGTTTCGCTAGATACGACCCTTCTTCCTCTGCTGAGATCATTTACAACCGCATTTGGGATTGTTTGAAGCTGCATTTACAGAACATTTTGGAAGTTCAAACTCAGGGCACTATACCCATTATATGGAGAAAAATTTCCTCAAAAATGTTTTCCTCAAAAAACACAATTTCTTTATGACTGAAGAAAGAAAGACATGAACATCTTGGATGACAAGGGAGTGAGTACATTATCTGTAAATAGTTGTTCTGGAAGTGGACTTCTCTTTTAATACTATTTTGTTACCTGAATGATGCACAGCTGTGTTTTCTTTTGTTTAGTGATAGTTGTTCATTAGTCCCTTGTTTGTCCTGAACAGTTAAACTTTTGTCCAGTTTGTCCTGAGCAGCCACTGTTCTTCAGAAAATCCTTCAGGTCCCACAACTTATGTGGTTTTTCAGCATTTTTGTTTATTTGAACCCTTTCCAACAATAATTATTTTGCTTGATTTTTTTTCGATTAGTACCTCCTTCAGAAGCTACAGAAGATACTTACATGTTTATAGCAATGCTCTGTACCAACAGACAGTTTATACAGTTTTCTCTGTTTATACAGCATTAGTTGAGGGCAGTTGAGCATCAGCAATCATTAACCCCATCTGCAGTAGATCTACTAGTAGGACACAGTTTAATAATTCAAATGCAGTTGTTTGGTATGATTAATTAATTTAGCTATTTTCATAATCAGACTCATAATCAGTCATTACATGTACACATTTTTTTTCTGGATAACTTTTGGTATAAATATAATTTCCAGAAGACTATGTTTAAAGACACATGAAAGGAAATTGAGCTGGAATTAAAAGCAGTGGATCCTATTCCATCTGAAAAGCCTCAGAAGAGCAAGAGGAAGCAAACGGATGAGAGCGGTGCTCCTCGTAGATGTCGTATCTAAGCAACAGCCGCACAAAAAGCCTTGATTTTTGTTGACGTCTTTCTGTCAGCTACCAAGTGTAGGCGATGTGGAGAGTCAAATTAATGGCAACTATCACTATCACTGTCAGACCTTTGGAATGAGTTTTTTGTGCATTTGAGCTTCTTAAAAGATTCGAGCGACATTTTCCACACATTCAGATTTGAAAAAAGTGAGCTCTGTTTAAGTTGCTTCCTAATGTTTCTGTGAGAAAGACTGAAAGAGACATGTCTCCCCCTTTTGGACATTAATAGAAATGCAACCTTCCCATTTTTTGCAGGAGGGTCAAAACCATTTCAGCTTCTTTGTTGCTCTCAGAGAATCATTTAGCAGTAAACTTGCTTAAAACTTACTTAAAATATGGGGAATATAGCTGAGATGGTAGCACTTCCTCTGCCTGTGTCCACATGTTACTCAAAACCTGTTTATAGATTTGAAAAGTGGTGAAGAAGTAGTGTATAGTTTCAGTAATAACTAATAGTAATATTGTTAATATTGTCAGCACATTACCTTTAAAGAGTGCTGTAGATCACGTTTTGATTTCTTTCTCATTTACTCAGTGGGTGAGGCCAGAAATCTGATTCCTATGGACCCCAATGGTCTGTCAGACCCGTATGTGAAGCTCAAACTCATCCCAGACCCCAAGAATGAGACCAAACAGAAGACCCGTACCATCCGCTCCTCGCTCAACCCCACCTGGAACGAGTCCTTCATCTTGTGAGTCTGTCAGCATTAAACACACACTTTCACGGCACTTTAAATGTGTTTTCTAATGCGTGTTTGTGTGCAGTAAGTTAAAGCCATCGGATAAGGAGCGCCGTCTCTCTGTGGAAGTGTGGGACTGGGACAGAACCACCCGTAATGACTTCATGGGCTCCATGTCCTTTGGTGTGTCTGAGCTGATCAAAGCTCCTACATGTGGCTGGTGAGTCAAATACACAACAAACTATTGTTTTTCTCTTTTTTTTTCACTGTAAAGTTGTTGAAATACATACACACTGCCGCTCAAAAGTCTTCAAAATGTTTTACAATATAAAATACAGTTTTTTTTTTATTTTAATATACTTTAAAATATAATTTATTCCTGTGATGCAAAGCTGAATTTTCATCAGCTGTTTCTCCAGTCTTAAGTGTCACATGAACTTTCAGAAATCATTCTAATATGCTGATTTATTATCAGTGTTATAACAGTTGTGCTGCTTAATATTTTTTTGGGAACCTGTGATACTTTGCTACCAGCAATTATTTAAAATAGAAATGTTTTCTAACAATATACACTACTGTTCAAAAGTTTGGAGTCACTACATTTTTATTCTTTATTTTTTATTTTTTTGAAAGAAATTAATACTTTTATTCACCAAGCATGTGTTACATTAATACAAAGTTATAGCATAGATTTACACTGTTAGAAAGGATTTGTATTTTAAATAAATGCTGTTCTTTTTAACTTGTTATTCCTTAGAGAATCCTGACAAAAGAATCACAGGTTCCAAAAAATGTTTTGGCAGCACAGCTGTTTCCAACATTGACAGTTCTAATAATAAATCAGCATATTAGAATGATTTCTGAAGGATCATGTGACACTTAAGACTGGAGTAACAGCTGATGAAAATTCCGTTTTGCATCACAGGAATAAATTAAATTTTAAATTTTATTAAAATTAAAACCATTATTTTATATTGTAATAACATTTTGCAATATTAACAATTTTTTT
>JAHKKF010521667.1:0-10310 GCA_019740295.1 Labeo calbasu
AAGAACATCACTGGAACCCGGTTGTACTTGCATTTCTGCTTTAATCCGGTTTCATAGAATTTGCCTTGAAAAGAAATTCTATGTATTATGATGATATCAGAGCATTTCTAATGCTCTTCATAATTCACAGAATCATCCAACCACACTGCACAGAACAAGGTGCCACCGGTGTTTCCTTCCGGAGGGAGTTAGAGTGACCATACTGGAACGAGCTAGTTGGTGATAAGCTTTCATTAATGCTGAGCAGTTCAGCAGGGTTTGTCAAGCAGGGGATAAAAAGCGATCAGATGCAATTAGGCATCAGGAGAGCTCCGGTAATTGTATCATTTTTATCGTCAGCATGCTTTATTGCCCCACGTCTCTGAAAAGCAAGAGTCTGCAAATTACTGCATTAGAGCTGGTACTCATCTCATGGCCTGCATACTGCTTGCTTATTAAAGTACCGTCAGTGCAGCCACTCAGCAGGCAGACTTGATGAATCACCAGCTAATCACCTCTCCTTGCCCCGCTCCTTCATCTCCATACAGACTCCATCTCCTTCCCCAAACAATCCAGCTGTTTCTATCTTTCACCCTCAAGCATCCTGTTCTCCACACGATACCGTGCAACATCAGGCGGCAAACAGCTCTACAACATGCGATAAACCGCTGTTTCTCCACAGTGACAGCCAAGGAGGTCTATAATGACCACCAATGGCTGTTGCTTTGAAAAATTAAATCTCATTTTTAATATTTCAGCAAGCAAAATATACCTATGGCTTTTAAGTGTTTTGTTGAAAAACAAGCCAATATTTAAGCAAATTTACAGTAAATCATGAAGGCTGTTATTGCTCTCTTGTGTGCCATCACAGTCCAATCCAGCAGGTAGGAAAAATGTGCAATTTCTTCTTCTTCTGGTGTTTTAATGGCAATTTGCAAATCAACATAAAAAGTTTTTGCCATCTATTGGACTTAAGTGTCAAAACACTGGATGGTTTCTGCAAATTTACTGCGAAATTGTTTAAATAGTGGGTTGTTGCTTTTCAAAAAGCTTTAAGAAAATTGCCAACCCCATTTACTTCTTTGCTGATTGTCTTGGGTGCATTATTAAAGTCACAATAAAAAAGTAAAAAGCGAATATTTCCTTCCATATTGTGATGTATATCTGAATGCAACAGATTAACAAAAAAGAAAAAAGTAGAGTGGGACTAGCAGGTTTTAGCCATAGGTCGTTGACTGGATGTTAAGATGTGAATGCATGTTTAAGAGAATTCTGTCATTTCCACTTCCATTTACAAAACGTTTTCATTTTATGCCAACTTTCAGTGGTAAAGTAAGCCACTAGTATTGTATTAAAGGAGAAGTCCACTTCCAGAACAACGATTTACAGATAATGTACTCACTCTCTTGTCATTCAAGATGTTCACGCCTTTCTTTTTTCAGTCGTAAAGAAATTATGTTTTTTGAGGAAAACATTTCAGGATTTTTGTCCATATAATGGACTGGTATGTCCATTATATATATGTCCTATATATGTTCCGAGTTTGAACTTCCAAAATGCGGCCTCAAACGATCCCAAATGCGGTTGTAAACGATCCCAGCCGAGGAAGAAGGGTCTGATCTAGCTTATCAGTTATTTTCATTAAAAAAAAAAGTACTATTTAAATACTTTTTAATCTCAAACGCTCATCTTGTCTTGCTCTGTCTGAACTCTGTGTATTCTGGCTCAAGACAGTTAGGGTATGTCGAAAAACTCTGATCGTATTTTCTCCCTCAACTTCAAAATTGTCCTATATCGCTGTTTTACGTTTTTTGTTGATCTTCTTTGCATGTTCACTTTGGGTTGGAACTTCTGCAGCGATGTAGGATGGTTTTGAAATTATTTTTGAAGTTGAGGGAGAAAATCCATGAAGATAATTTTCTACCATAAATATATAAAAACTTAATTTTTGATTAGTAATATGCATTACTAAGAACTTAATTTGGACAACTTTAAAGACAATTTTCTAAATTTTTTTGCACCCTCAGATTCCAGATTTTCAAATTGTTGTATCTCTGCCAAATATTGTCTTATCCTAACAAACCATACATCAATGGAAAGCTTATTTATTCAGCAATTTTGAAAATTGACACTTATGACTGGTTTTGTGGTCCAGGATTACAAATAATATATTTCTGTCACAGTTTCTTCAAGCTAAACCGAACTTTTATTTTGACAGGTTGCTGTGAAGACCTTTAAGTTTTCTTAAGCTGAGTTTTTATCAGAAGAAATGGAAAAATGTTCATGAAGTGACTCTCAGAACAGTTTTAGAGATTATTTTTGTGTTCATATACTCATATATTGAGGCGGCAGAGGCAGAAAACACTGCGAGTGTCACGTGTGCTTCAATATGTGAGTAGTATGGCGAAAAACTCCATCTCATTTTCTCCTACAACTTCAGAATCGTCTGACATTGTTGTACCTTTTTGTTTGTAAACAGCGTTTGACTTACATGCACTTCCTTAGTATTTGCACGTGCGCTTTGTAAACACTGGGTCTGTAGTTCCGCCTACGTTCCGCGTGACCTTTTGACGAGATTCAATAGTACGTAGTGTCCTGGACGTGCATCCCAGAGCCTGTGCTACACAAGCTTTTGTGCTTAAAAAGTAAATAAATGTTTATTTTCAAAACAAAATGACCGATCGTTTCGCTAGATAAGACCCTTCTTTCTCGGCTGGGATCGTTTAGAGCCCTTTGAAGCTGCATTTAAACTACATTTTGGTAGTTCAAAATTGGGCCACCAAGAAGTCCATTATATGGAGAAAAATCCTGAAATGCTTTCCTCAAAAACCATAATTTTTTTTCACGACTGAAGACAGAAAGACATTAACATCTTGGATGATAAGGGGGTGAGTGAGTTTTTTGTAAACTGTTGTTCTGTTCTCCTTTAACAGCACTTCAAAAATAATCCATTACTAGTGGAAAAAAGATCTACTACTGCCTGCAAGGAAAAAAGACATTCAGAAGACAGGAGTATTTTTAATGGCTGTCAATGGAGAAAAATGCTTGTTTGGAATTGACATCTGGTGTAGTTCCAACATCTGCCAGCAGGAGCAAACGGAGGCAATGCTAACCAGCCAAATCTTGATCTCTGGTGACAGCAACTTATTCTGAGTACAATGTTGAGTTCCATTGTATCTTGTGACATATAATACTTTTAATCCAGTCCTAAGGGATCAACCAAATGGTGTCCCCACAAGGGGGCGAGTGCACGAGAAACCCAGTCTGAACGGTGACTCATAACTTTATGAAAATAGGCAGCGGGGAGACCTGGGGAGAGGAAATGAGATTTCCTCAGTCTGTCACCGGATAGACAGGGTCGCTGAGAGGAGAGCGGGGTTATGTTTTATGAGGCTTTCTTTTTCTCCAGCTTTCATCGCTCATGTGTCGCTGTTGAAAGAGTTCATAAGAGCTGCGGCTTCTGAGTCTAATGTCCCATACGCTGCCCTCCGCTTCCAGTAATCCTTGGGTCATCTGTTCAAATCCAGCCGAATGCAGAATCAATCTTGGGTTTGTTTAACGTCTTTTGAGCGATATAAACAACGGTTCTGAAAGTCCCCTCCTTCTCTCACTGTTTTGTTTGTGCTGGCACAATTCAGTGCAACAATGTGTTATTCATATCGAGAGATTGAGTAAGTGCACAGGGGAAAGCGAAATTCATCCCCCACAAAAACTGCCTGAATTCCCACCATATAAAACAGAGCTTTCATTTTGATTTCCATCCTGTCAGAGGAAAGAGCTATGATGTTATTTCTACAGTCGACTTTTCCTTTGGATTTCTGCTTTGGATGAATAGCAAACTTTTTTTTCGGTTGAAATTAGCTCAACGTGCAATGGCTGCAGGTGTTGGCTCCCGCTGACAATGACAGGCCATTTCATCTTGCGCACTCCCGCACGTTCCTTGCAGTGGATGAAAAGCATCATTTTCGACGGCCATCCATTTGCTCGAAGCCCTGCACGGTAAGCACACCACTAAAAGGCTCTTGAAAACACAGGAGCAAATCTGAATCAATCTGTTTGTTTACCCTGGGTATGACAAACATAAATTCTCGTTTCCAAGCAGTGGGATATTTTTAAGTGTATTTGTCCTTAACAAATAACAATGTCATGGTTACCTGGAGGGAAGATTTCCCTGAAAACACATGAATAACCAAACAAAATTTCAGACGGCAAGTAATTACACTGGCTCGACAATGTAGCAATCATTAATATAAAAATGACCTATACTCTTCGAAATGTCAAGTATTTAAATGTACAAAATGCGTCTAGACAGTAATGTCACAGATATGTTTTTACAATAACAAGGTAATCATATAATCCACCCACAACCTAAGCAAAATATATTTTATATCATGTTTACATGTAAAAGGTCAAAAATAACAAATGCATTACTCTTTTTCAATCTGTCACTGGAATTGAATGACAAATTTATTCACACTGTCATTTCTATTGCCTGTTATATAAAACACTGAAACATGAAATTGGATTGAAAAAGAGCCAGACTGTTTATACAAGCATATAAAGTGACCATAAACTCGCACACGCAATTAACATTCTTTACACATTTTTTATCTTAAATCTTGCATTTGACCTTGTGTGAACATGCCACATGATAATAAAGTGGTGCATAATAAAATGTAGACATCATTAGTCATGTCTGCGTTAATGAACCTACAGTTTATAGTTTGTGCACGGTAATGTCAAACAACAGAAAAAACTCGATTTGACTTAGATCGAGTAAATATCAACCGCAGCATAAACGGACCTACATCTGTTATGCTTTGCTAAATACTATAAATGACAGGCTGAAGTTACATAAAATCATCAGTCATTAAAAGAAAATGACCAATTACGTGACCGCGCAGCTTCACACGAAGACATCAAAGAAACGATTTATGCAAAAGTTCATCTCTTTCTCATTACCGAGTTGAACCTGTCCTGTGATTTTTCTCATTTCAGCAAATGAATCATTTGTGTAGATGTTTCATGCCAATATTCATCTGCAGAATCTTTCTGCACAAGAACAATGCAGTTCAACAGACCTGAAACATCACTTTCAGACATATACATTTGTTATATAAGTTATATTTAGTTATATATAGAAGTTATCCTAACTCTGCACATATTCTCCATTCAGCAGTCAAGTGTTTCATAAATACTCTCATTTGCTTGAAAAATCTACAGGTGTCCAATCTAGCATTCATATATTGATTGTTCAAAGAACAACTGAAAAATTTAGCTAAATTTTGCATATAGTAGCTAGTGGTTAACTATATTCTTTCATCCTTATTTCAGGTGAATAGCCAACATTAGCATTTAATCACTTACTCTGATTCATTCTACAAAATCATTTATCCAGACAATTTAATTTAATGAATTGATTCATAACAATAACCCTATCAACCTCCATCTGAAGCTAAATATTTATTTAAATGCAGCTTTTCATTACCAATTTTGACTGTTATATTAGGTTCACGTTTAATGATATATAGTAACTGAATACATTAAAAACTCACAAAAATGATCTATTTTGTCATCAGATAATTAAGTATGTCAAAACATATGCGATCTGATCTCATGACGAAAATGTACCTGTGGGAATCTTTTAGCAAGACACAAAATACGTACCGCCACATACGTTTCCTGACATTCAACATATTTTTTCCCCCAGAACAGATGAACGTACATACGGTACGTGTCACCGCAGTTCTAACCTGTGATGTCCATTAAAGGAGAAGTCCACTTCCAGAACAACAATTTACAAGTAATTTACTCACCAACTTGTTATCCAAGATGTTCATGTCTTTCTGTCTTAAGTCGTAAAGAAATTATGGTTTTTGAGGAAAGCACAGGCTCTGGGATGCGCGTCCACGATGCTACAAATTAGTAATGGGTCGTTCTTGAATGATTCTTTCATTTTGAATGAATCTTTAATGTGACTCGGGAAGAACGAGTCGTCCCGGGGAGTGATTCGCTCAGTCGCGCATGCGCAACATCCTATTAGGTTCTGTACTGGAATTAGTTCACCTGTTTCGAGTCTTCGGGTTTTTCAAGTTGTCAATAATAATGAACATTTACCCCAGACATCTGAGCCGCTGAAGACGCAGAGGATTAACCTACTTTTGTTTGAAGAACAAATGCACCCGGCGATCTACACAAATCATTGGTGATCCACCTTTACCTACAGCAGAAGTGAGTATAAGGGTTTTTATGCATCTTTGCATATCGCCTTTCTTAATAACGTGCTAGTTAGCAAGTTTCACAGCTAAAGTAAACAAAACGGCTCATCATCCCACAGAAGAGAGGGGCGGGGTGAGCAGAGCTCATTAGCATTTAAAGGAACATGCAATAGAATGCTCTGAACATGGCTGATTTTGACAAGGTAAAAAGAGTGTTTTTTACACTACCGCTGAGAAATTTTAACCAAAGTATGTTATAGACTTCTCATTAAGAATCATTATATCAGCTTGTGGAAAATGGGCATCCGATGACCTCTTTAAAGCAAAATGTCCAATGAAAAACCATGTTCAGTTTTATCTAAAACAAATGAACTTCTGACAGCGTTTTATTTACGTTGGTTGTTGTTTGTTTCACGCAGTTCAGAAATATCTGGTGAGCGGTCATTAACGCTGTTTGAAAATAACATACCACCTACACTAAACCTAACTAATAGTGTTAGCAAAAGTAAATGTGAGATTAAAAACAAATTTGCTGAAGCAACCAAGTCATTTTAGCTTGTCCTTGAGCTCTTTTATCATGACTCGTGTTTCACAGGATTTACCGGATGAGCTACCAAGCAAGTTTACTATGTCACAAAAGCCAAACATATGGAGCTGGTTATGTGATGTAAAAGTCAAAAATGTATTAGTTTAATAAATGAATAAATTTTGAGATCATAACACAGTATTGTGCGATGAACCACACAAAGATATTCTTCATTAATTGATAATTTGTGTGAAAATAACTACCTGATCTCATGACGAACACAAGGCGTGAAATACATACCGATACGTGCATATGACTACAGTTTCCAACAGAAACGAACACTAGAGGCGGTAAAACAGTGAGCACTTGTAATTGTTTTCGTACACAGTTATGATTACAGTTTCATATGTAACAAGCTTGCTTGGTAGCTCAGGACTTAGGATGCGCAATCCTTGGGTACGAATCCTGTGAAAAACATGACTCACAATGAAAGAGCTGAAAGATGAGAGATCGAAAAAACAAGCTAAAACGGCATGCTTCCGGTTGCATTTTTACACTACATTCGCTTTCATTCATACTGTCGTGTAGGTGTAGTGCAGATGGTATGTTATTTTAAAACGTCACAGAGCATTAGAGTTATAGCGCCACTCAATGAACATTTCAAGTCAGAACTGCGGTTTCACATACAAAACCAAAGTCACAAAAAAACGAACCATATGTACGTTCATCTGTTCTGGGAAAAATAACCTAACACTCTTTTAGCACCGCTCAAAACACAAAACATACACAAAACGTATTTCACATCTTGCTAAAAAAGTTCCCACAGGTAGGTTTTCGTCAGGTTGGAAAATAAAAATTGCTGCTGTTTTACTGCAAACTGTTCATTTCAGAGAGCCTGGGGTTGCAGCTTTTTGTGTGTAACTTATAGTGTAGCTTAATACTTTTTTTTTAAAGAATAGCTTGGACTGTAGTTGAACTACTTTTAAAAAGCAAGGCTAGCTTCACCACAGAAATATTCTGACTGATTATAAAATTAATATTAATGTTCTTTTTCTATTTCTTCTGCCCTGAATTAAATCCATAAGCACAGAATGTTTTTTTTCATATTCATTGTACTACGACTTCATGATTAAGTCAAATAACCTTCAAATGGTGAATAAACTGGTTTTGCTACATAAATGCTGGAATAAAGTCTCTGTGCATGTGTACCATTGTAAAACAGGCTCATTTTTTCCACTGCAACTCAAATACTAAAGGCTCAACTGAAATAAAATCAATGAATATAATTTTCATAGTTCCCAGTTAAAATGTTTGTGGTGATGCCAAGCATGGATGTGCAAACAGCCTCTGAGCCTTCATTTGATGGGGAATAATGATGGTGTTAAGCAGCTGCGATTTTGCATAGGCTTGTTTGACTTGAAAACTTCCCAAGGAATCAAAGGCGGCCACCGAATACTGCAGTGCAACGCGCTTCCCCCCTCAGACTGAACGGTAATTACTATTTCAGCCCAAGCCACATCCCAGACAAAACAGAGAGAGAAGGAGGTGAAGAGAGGGGCAGGGAGCTATAACTGCTGGCTCTTTACTAATTTCAATTAAACACTCATCATTAGCATGAGTCACACTCTCCTGTGGATTCCCATTTACTTTGTTTATCTGCAGAGATGCACATAAAGATACACAAACTCACAGAGACACCGTACGCATCAGTATCAACATTTCATTTTATCTTTTAACTAATCTGTGTTTCAGCATAATCATGATCATTGCTCAAGCATTCATTTTCCTCAGCATTCACGCCATATTTTCAGGTCAACAGGCTTATATAAGTCAATGGGCGGGAACCTTTTTTTGTTACATCTTTCATTTTGCAAATGCTTGGGAGGTACGAAATACAAATCTCCAAAGTCATTGTGGCCCACTGCGACATGGAGATCTGCGTGACCACCCTTTATGGCCTGCATTTCAAATGCTCCCACCTGGACAAACAGTTCTCACCATTTACCATGTCAATAAGCAACATAAAAAACAGTGATCGTATGGGTAACATACCATTTAAAGGGGCACTTAAGGATGTAAGAATATAGCTGCTGACAAGTTAACTTTTGTTTCTCTAGCAGTCTTGCAGAAGAACATTGTTTAGGTTGTGCTCCGTCTCCGCAGATGAATGTGGTGTACATATGGATGCACAATATTTTAGCACAGCAGTTAGACAACTATATAAATATATATTTCCAGACTCAAGCCCCTACAGCTTACATAGTGTAGCTTTAGAGGAAAAGTTCACCTAAAAATGAAAATAGTGTTATTTACTCACCCTCTTGTGGTTACAAACTTGTACACATTATCTTCACATAGATCTTGTCCATACAGCTTAAGTTTCAGTCTGTTCCTCACACATCAGATATGATGATCCACTTCACAAGAGATCTTCTTCCTAAAATATTAAGGTAGCATTTTTACATTTTCACTGTGTGATAATATACAGAAAAAACAGTATTTTTAAATCTTTGTTAACATTTGTTAAAATACAACTATTCATTATTAGTTCATGTTAGCTCAAGTCCATTTAATAATATTAACAACTTTTGATTTTAATAATGTTTTAGTAAATGTTGTAGTAAAGGCCCAGGCACCAGTCACTAGACACATTAGACAATTTTCGAAATCTTAAAGGGGTCATCGGATGCCCATTTTCCACAAGTTGATATGATTCTTTAGGGTCATATCAACTTCTTTAGGGTCATATTTATATTATAGACTTTTCATTAAGACCCTAAAGAATCATATCAACTTGTGGAAAATGGGCATCCGATGACCCCTTTAACAAATGGAAGCTTATTTTGAAGTGTTATTGAAACATGTGAAATGCAAAGATCCTACAAAAAAATAATAATAATAATAATAAAAATAAATAAATACTATAGTGCTACTCTGAAGAAAAAAAAGACAGCGTATACAGTCATGGCCAAAAATATCGGCACCCTTGCAATTCTGTCAGAAAATGCAACTCTTCTCTCAGAAAACTGCTGCAGTTGCAAATGTTTTGGTACTTACATGTTTATTTTTTTTTGTTGTTTGCATTGGAACAACACAAAAAACAAAGAAGAAAAGTCAAACCCAAAAAATGCACTGGACAAAATTATTGGCACCCTTACCTTAATATTTGGTAGCGTCCCCTTTGGAAAAAATAACTGAAATCAATCGCTTCCTGTAAGCATGAATGAGTTTCTTACACTTCTTCTTTTGCAAACTGCTCCAGGTCATTCAGATTTGAAGGATGCCTTCTCTCAACTGCTGTTTTGAGATCTCTCCACAGGTGTTCTATGGGATTCAGATCTGGACTCATTGCTGGCCATTTCAGAACTCTCCAGCACTTTGTTTGTAACCATTTCTGAGTGCTTTTTGAAGTGTGTTTCGGGTCATTGTCCAGCTGGAAGACTCATGACCTCTGGTGGAGATGCAGTCACTGCGTTATGGCCAGTGATACAGATTTCATGATACTGTTCACACAGTCAAGGCATCCAGTGCCAGAAGCAGCAAAGCAACCTCAAAACATCTTTGAACCTCCACCATGTTTGACTGTA
>JAHKKF010521670.1:0-15311 GCA_019740295.1 Labeo calbasu
TAGTGGTCGTCATTTACTCCCGACATCTGAGCTGCTGAAGATGCCTTAGATTACATTTGTTAGTGAAGGGAATGCGCCTCCTGATCTACATATATCCGTCTATGTTCACGCAAATAATTCGTGATTCAGCTTCACCTACAGCAGAAGTGATTATAAGCGGGTTTTTTTGTTATGAATCTCTGCAATCACCTTTCCTAATAACATGCTAGCTAGCAAGTTTAGCGGCTAAACGTGGTTGAAGTAAAAGGCTCCTCACTCCACAGGGAGTAGAGAGGGGCGGGGCGAGCAGAGCTCATTAACATTTAAAGCAGCCTCGACCAGAATGGGATGATTTTTGCAGAGACCCTAAAGAATCATATCAACTTGTGGAAAATGGACATCCGATGACTTCTTTAACTTCAAATGGTGTCTTTGACAACAGTATTCTCTAAAAATTATTTGCATCCCGATTCTACCATCAAATAACACAAAAATTGTTTTTCTAATATTCCATGGATTTTACCAGTTTCATTCCACTTGTTACCAGTGTTTTTCTGCCACCACAGCTGCAAGTGATGTAACTGTGACGTCTACTCCAAACTGGTCTATAAATGCCAGTTATTCAGCTCTGCTAACTCTATAGCCTATATAGAGAAAATATTTGCATCTTTTTTGTTTTTTTACTTTTATGATATAAGAGAATAAGCACAACTATTAAACAATATTCTCTGAATCATGTATAAAATTTAAAATGCCACCAAAATCACATCATTATGGTTATTTCAGTACTTCAGTAATCACATCATGATGGTTATTTAAATTCAAATGTACATGAATGCTTAATTTTTACAACTATTGGCAGCAGAAAATGATAGCATACATTTGGTTTACATATGTGGAATCTGCAAGGAACTTTTAGTGAGTATTTATTAACTTTAAAAGACATTATAAAGTATTTAAAATGTGTGCCAGTACTTTTTAGTGCTTAATGTTAGTTCTTCTCAAGTTCACACAGGTGTCCTATTGGAGTAACCACAGGCGTACGGAATCACATTAATTATCAACAGGATCCACTAACAATAATGTCCAGGCAGTTTTTTGTCTTTTTTTGAAAGTGTTGTTTTATCATTTTAAAGTTATAGGCTATATCAATTATCTTAAGTGTCCCAGTACTTTATGAAGCCAACGCTGGACCGACCTACCTATGGGCTTGAGTGTTTAATGGTCCCATGTATCTACGTCTGAATAGAGTATGACTGCTCTATTCTTCAAGTGTTTAGCATCTGAACAAAAGAGGACTCGCGGTAAGTGACGGAATGAATCGACGCCAATGGGCGAGTTCCCCCGTTTCCACGGCACTGCATACATAAAAGTGAAAGCAGTGGTCTGAAACAACAGGCTTGTGTAAAGTTAAGTGTCGCGTTAACACCAGCCACTTGACACCCTTTTATCTCACCGCTCAATGGCCGATTAATGGCCGAAGCAGGAATCCAGCGAAGCCCATTACATTAATGCGATGTGTGAAACACTTTAATGAAGACATCATTGTAAAGAGGGAGCGAAAGTTCGCGAGTGAATAAAATAAAATGAAAATAGCAAGATAAATAAGCAGCAACACAAGTTTAAAGCTGAAGTGACCAAAAGTGAATATGTTAGTTGAAATGACAACGTGATATATAGAAAACTATACATTTACTCTAACAAGGAAATATTTAATTTAATCACAAAAAAGGAGAATTCCTGTAAGGTGCGGGTTTCCTTTCCGACTCCAAATCTTATGCAGCAGAGGGAAAGTCTGGAAGGGGCTTCATACGGGTGGAGGAGTGATGACTGACTCCTTTGATCTTCAGAGGCCCCGTCAACAGACTCTTATAGATAAAAAGTTGCGGAATCTCTACACTGACAAAAATACCTGCATAAGTTAGACTACGTTTTCGTTCGCACCGAAGACATTTGAGAGAAGTTTTTTTTTTTTTTTTTAAATGGTGACATTGGACCTAGTGGAGGAAATACAACACTTCGTTCTACAAAATAGACTTACATATATTTAAAGTTGTATAAATGTTCTATTTAAAGCTTCCCCCTCCAAACAAGCTCAATTTAGGCATCAAATAAATTATATTAAAAAAATATGTAATTACAAAATGATGACAGTAACCCAATAATAAGTGGCAATATTGTGTGCGTTTTAAGTTTCAGTGCCGCTTGTAGATTCTCACGCTATTCTCATTGCATATATTTATATATTTTTCCAATGCACGAAAGCCGTGTGTGTCAGAAGAGTCTTATTCTCACTCTATAAATTCGCGTGGATTAGGAAACCGACATTTCAATGCCAATAAAAGCTACCACATCAAGCAAAATATCGCAGATCAAAAGGACCAAACTATGGGCATTTTTTCAATAAATGAAAAGGACAGAAATCAGTGTGACTGGATCACGCCCCGTTGCACTGCCCTCCACAGCGATTGGTTCATGGGAAAGAGAGCAGGGTTAAAACCCAGAGCGGTCAAATACACAGGTATTGAACAGAAGAGCACACCACAGCCCGTTTAGGAGTTTTCATGTCAGTGGAGGAACCAGTCTATTGAACATTAAAAAAGAAAAAAACCCTTAGAGGACTCCTAGTTTTTGCACTGAGAAATCTCACCTGTTCATCTTTTAACTAAGTGCCTTTGGCTTTGTGTATCTGTTTTGCTTTTGAATTTTGTGTAAACGATTCTGCAGATTTTCAGCAACATCTCAGGACTTTCAGGAGAGCGTGATGAAGTGCAGGCGACCGCAGAGGAGCATAAGGGTGATGAATGTCATTCATTGGGCTGTGATGCTGGGATTGATTCAGTCCTGCGCGCTCGGTGCGAGGAAATTTCGCGGAGGTAGAAACCCGCAGCCACGACGAGCGCTTCCCTCCGCTCATTACCGGGACCGCGCAGAAACCACCGAGAGCTTCTCACTGGATTTCACAGCTGTTGAAGAAAACATGGACAATTTCATGACTCAGGTGAAGAACTTAGCGCAGTCCCTCTATCCGTGCTCGGCCCAGAAGCTCGACTACGACATGAAGTTACATTTCCTGGAGAATACATCAGTCACCTGTAACGACGGGACCCCAGCAGGGTAAGACAACACGCCGGTTAAAGTCACAAACGTTAGGTAACCCAATGGCTGGCCATCTTAGATAGTACATATGTGGGCATCACAGGTACATGCAGCACTTTTGAGGCATCATCTGCGCGCTCAGATGCACACCATTGTCTCATCCGTTATTGTTTCTAGAGTACAATAAAACTTTGTTGACTTGAGCCACCACTGCCATAAACTATCAACAGAAAGACTGTACGTTTCTTACATCGTATATAATTCTACTGACCGTACCTACGGATAACGTTTACACTAATAACAGTTTTTGTGTCAATTTCTGTCATTGCTTTCTGACTTCACTTTTGACATCAAGTGCTTAAGAAAGAGTTTTGGCATCACTGCATTGGTTTTACTTAACTTTATGCCAGCAATTCAAATTATGTTGTTAATTTCATTTGGTTGACATATTCATTAATTGCAGTGCAAGTGTGTTGTGTTGTCCAGTACAGTGTCTCCTAATAGGTTTTGACACATCCATTTATCTGGAGAAAGACAGTGACTTTGCACTTTCATGTTAGGTAAATCACTATTTACTATAACATTATGAGTGTAATATTAATATTAAAACAATTATACAAATGTGAGATGAAGATGTCAGAGCAAGTTGCGCACGTCGGGACCAGGTTGAGAAGACTAGCAAGGGAATCACTAGGAGAAACAGTAATACAGTGACAGGTGGGTGGGGCTTGTGTAGAGTAAGAGGGAAATACGTGCACTAATATGATCTGTAGGAAGAGCTTACAGTATTTACAGTATATGCACAATATCTGCATAGAAGTCGATGTGCAACTAAAGTAGAGAAAAGCCTGATTTCAGTGACATCTCCAGCTGGCTTTTGCAGACCTGCCACTGCTGATCTTTCAGAATTAATATTTAATTGGTTGTTATAATTACAGAAAGAACTGTCTCCGTCTCTAATGTCAGAACAAGTCCAAAACTACCATGGGGAGCATATTGTCTCTAGAGTAATGGTCGGTTGTTATGGTTTTTTTTTTAATGACCTGAAACATTTACATGTCTCCACAATCACCTTTCAACTTTTGAACACATCCCTTTTCTAACATACATGATGACTGAAACTCAAAGACTGAAACTATTCATAGAATATACTGTAGAGTTCTGATTTAAAACTAATAAAAGCATATAGGATATTGGTTGATTAGTTTTATGGTATTGTACTGATATTACTTGGGTTTAGACACTACAATATGACTCTCTATGTGCATGAATATGAATAATTTATTAGGCACCAGACACATCATTACTTGACAAACCTGAGCCTCTGCTGTCTTAAATTTAAATCTTAAGCACTTAAGTTAAAAAGTTAAACTCTTGTAAAATGTAAAAGTGGGGACAGATGTACAGAAGTAGAAAATTTGATCCAGCTGTGCGTAAGTACTTCTTTGTAACAATGCAGTGTGTAGGCCAATGTTGACAGTGCAAAATTATCTATAATAATAACAATGACACCTATACATGATGTAAAATCTGTCAATCTATTAATGCATCCTGTACATCCTGTGAAGAAAATTTCATTTCCTCATTCTGCAAGATCTATTTGGGATTGATCAAACTTGAGCATAAATAAAATTATGTCTGCTGCTATAAGGACTGTCAAACAACTGAGATTAAAAAAACTTATATGAAGAAACTTAAGATCATTTTATATCACATATTGGAGTTAAAGAATATCTGCAGGGAAATTGGTTTACAGAATTGGCTCCGTTAATAATAAGATCTAAATGGGAATCTAAAAGTTTGAAGTAGCCTATATATTTAACAGGAAACAAGCATTAATTGATCATATGGTTCTGAGTTTCTGACTTGCAAAATCGTGATGTTCCCAGTTACAAATCATAATTAAAATGCTTGAGTATTCTAGAGTTATTTTATGCTTTGCTATCAGGGAATCAGCACCGGCATAAACTATGTGAACACTCTACAATGCACCAAAGCTGCAATATTTTTTTGGCAGCGGCCTGCGTTCTTTCTCAGATCTTCAGTCAGTGCTTGTAGAAAAAGTCTCCTGTGTGTCGTGTGATGTGCTGTTACACATGGATGGACTCCACTCATGGATTCCACAGGTTGTGTGGAACTCAAAATCATACTACAGAAAAGCATTTAGGATGAGGCTTATCCTAATTTTCCTGCATTTATAACTTGTTCAGGTTACGTTTCTGAGGGCTGGCAGATTTGTCACCCAAGCTTTATAAGATGTAACGTAATGAAGCATAAATCGTTTGCGTGTAAGTAGTGGTGAGGTGGGTAACAGTGAGAAATGTACACCATATGCCAAAAATGTGGTCACCAGTGGCATAAATTGGATGCATATTAAGGCTGTCTTTAATTATGGCAAACTGATGCCCCTCAAAGTAACAAACGGAACCACAACTGTAACTTTTCTCACACAAGCAAAATGACTGAAGTTTGAGATAGACTGAGTTTACACAATAGCTGCACGCCCTCTTGTGGATACTTTGAACATTATAGATAACCAAAAAAATAAATAAATCACTGATAATATAATATACATAAGAGTGAACTGAATGTTTTCAGACACTTGATAATGGCAATTGAATGAAAATATGCAATAGTATGACTAAAAGAAAAATACATTAGTTGAACTTTAGAGTGCTTTTATAAGACTTAAGTACATTTTTATGTGCCATTTCAAAATGAGTGAAATATGGTTAGTGCTGTATTGACAAAAATTATGGAATATTAAAGTATACTTTCATTTCTACTGAAACTCACATGTCATGTGTTTAAATATTTGTAATGAAGTTGCATTTCATTATATTTAAAATATATTAACTAAATGTATTGGTTTAAAAAGTAATCAAGTTCTTTACATGTGTTCTAGTATTTCAGTCAGCACATCAAAATAGGCTAATTCTTTAAAACAATAAAAGATTATTAAAACAATTTAAAATGCACTTCAAAGTGCACATTTACACATGGTCATAAAAGTGTACGCTAAGTACACTTCAGTAGCTTTTATTTAATAATGTTATTATCTGCAAGTACAGATTTTTAAAAATGTATTTTTAATGATCTGAACTAGTGTGCATTTGGTTAATAACACTTCTTTTTCACAAGGGCTGTGACATTTTCACTGCGCATTATATCCACTCATCTTTTTAGGATTAGAATTGTAAGTGTATGACAATATATAAGGCAGTACTTTGCATAGTATATAATCTGGAAGTATAGATTTAATGACAGTCTGCTTTTTTGCAGGTACTACCTGAAGGAGTCCAAAGGAAGCAGAAGATGGTTAATATTTCTGGAGGGTAAGTGTGAAGTGTTCAATCATCAGAGTAACTGTAGAATTCAGACTATATTTTCTCAGCATGGTGTGTATCTGTCATATACAGCATGTAAGATACATGTCTGTCTCTGCAGGTGGCTGGTACTGCTTCAACAAAGAGAACTGTGACAGCAGATACGAGACCATGAGGAGGCTTATGAGCTCGTCCAAATGGCCACAAACCAAGACAGGTTAGAAATGCCAACAGTCTGTCAACTAAAACTTTCTAATAGCATCACCATAAAGACTTATTCACATGCAGGTCAAATTCTTGGCACGATGAACATACATAACCTAGATTTCAAAACATTTATGCAGAGATTATTCTCATTTCTGTTATTTTGTAATTTCATAATGTATGACTTTTTATTTTAACTTTAGGCACAGGAATACTGTCTTCGCTTCCAGAGGAAAACCCACACTGGTGGAATGCCAACATGGTGTGAGTATCCCACTATAAATCATTGTGTAAAAGAGAAGTACATATTCTGTTACTTCTCTCTTTTTTAGAAACGGGGTGATTTTTATGAAGGTTATGTTGGCACAGTTTTGAACCTAAAATCTTTGTGTTTATCACTTTTCAGGTTTATTCCATATTGCTCAAGTGATGTATGGAGTGGAGCCACACCAAAAACTGATCAAAGTAAGACTTCTTACCTAACAGAAGAAATTTCTGTGCATAGTAAAAAAAAGAGAGAGAGAGAGTTTTATGATATTCAAAATAAATAAATGGATAAATAAAAGTTTACTGGAAAAACAAATCAAAAACAAAGGAACATGTAAGTTTTGTCAATATTTCTAGGTAACTAATAATATGCAAATTTTTCATGTGAAAAATGTGAAATGCGTTGTACAAAATATTCGATTTTGTCCACTGTTTTCATTCAGCACATTCTCAGTTATGCCAAATATCATGAATAATCAGATTTTGCACAAACATGTGGATTTCACACCAGCTCGAGTGTTGAAATTCATGAAATTTATTCATGATAATATAAATTGTAATGCAAAATTATGCACTATATATGATGGAAATGCTCAATAAGATATTTTCACTATAATAATCTAACTACAATTATAATTTAATAAGATTTTTCACTAGTGGTCTCAGACATTTGTGAAAGAAGTCTCCTTTGCAATCCAAAAATCAGTAATTAACAGCAATATTGTGATATATTTTTATCATAAAAAATAATTATTTAAAATAAAAGTTAAAATATGGTAAAATGTATTCCTGTTGATTTTTCATCATCATTACTTCAGAAATAATTATAATATGCTGATTTGCTGCTGAAGAAACATTTAATATCAATGTTGAAAACAGTTATGCTGCTTCATATTTTTGTAGAAACCGAGATGCGTTTTTAAGAATTATTTGGTGAACAGAACGTAATCTCAGTATGTTTTGATATAGAAATCAGTTGTAAAATGTCTTTACCGTCACTTTTGAACTTGATGCGTCCTTGCTGAATAAAAGTTCTAATATATTAAAAAAAAAGACTCCAAACATTTGATTATTCTTTCAAAGTATTAATATATTAGTATTTTATACCATCACTGTATAGCAGTCCAACACACAGCTGTTATAAGTTAGTTAGCACTAATTAACTTGTTCTTTTTTGTGTACAGATGACTATGCGTTCATGGGTTCACTGATCATAAAGGAAGTTGTGAAGGACCTGCTCACCAAGGGTCTGGACAATGCTAAGATACTGTTGTTAGCTGGAAGCAGGTGAGTCTATGTTACAAACAATGGATTCTGACTTTGATATCCATGACTGATGTTGACTAAATGTGTGTGTCTTGTCCACAGTGCGGGTGGCACTGGCGTGTTGCTGAACGTGGACCCAGTAACTGAGCTCCTGGAGGAGTTGGGTCACACAAACATCCAGGTCAGGGGTCTGTCCGACTCTGGCTGGTTCTTGGACAACAAACAATACCGCTGTACTGACTGTGTGGACACCATCAACTGTGCCCCCACAGAGGTCATCAAGAGAGGAATCAAGTAAGATTATTACATTTCTGATTACCGTAGAAAATGTTGATTTGCCATTACTTGTAAGGTTTAGGGATTTGAACAAATTCTATCCTTAAAGTGATAGTTCACCTAGAAATAAAAATACTGTCATCATTTACTCAACGTCAAGATGTTCCACATGCATTAATTCTTTCTTCTGCTGAACATAAAAGAAGATATTTTGAAGAATGTGGGTAACCAAACAGTTTCTGGTCCCCATTAAAATCCACAGTATTTTTTCCATACACATTCTTCAAAATCTCTTATTTTAAAATCTTATTTTATGTTCAGCACAAGAAAGAAAGTCATTGAGAATGAGTGAATGATGACAGAATTTTCATTTTAGGGTGAAATATCCCTTTAAGGATGTCAGACAGCATTGATTTTAATGGGGTTGGTGGATTGCAAGGATGTAGAGAAAAACATTGTAGAAGTGATGCTCACTGTGACGAGAAGTTATAATTCAACAAGCAATGAGAATTTTTGAGAGGTGGGTCACATTGTTTTTGTAGAAATCTGATTTGCTGTACTCCCACTTTGATTTGCTGGACTCCACACATTCTCCAAAAAGTATCTCTGCATGTCTTCACTCCACTACAGTCTAACTAAAAGTGACTGTATAACAAAAGTACAGAGCTGCATAACTTTCCGTTTCTGACACCCGCTTGTCATAGAGAAGAAAGTCAGACAGGAAGTAGCCAATCAGACTTTGTTTGTTAACTGTTATGCTGTTTTTTAGACAGCAACAAATGCAAGAGTATAGAGACAAGAGAGCTGAGACTGGATTCTTCTAGTGCTATTCACTGTCGCAAAAATACTTTGTTCTTAAGCGCCACCAAGTTGTAGTTTCATGTAACAGCAGCAGCTCTGGACATGTGACCCAAAGTGCAAATCTCATTGGCTGGTCAGTTTTTTACACTGTGTGATGGAAAATACATTAGGAAATGTCTTTTAAAAAATCATCACATTGGCGGCATGCAAATATTTTTTGTCGGTTCGTTCAAATTAAATGTTTATCACGTTGAATATTCAACTTTGTGTGAACAGTCTTTCAGATACAAATAGTGTTGAAGGTAGTCATGATAGTCATGAAGGTATTTTGTAAATTTCCTACCGTAAATATATCAAAACTCAATTTTTGATTAGTAATATGCATTGCTCAGAACTTAATTTGGACAACTTTAAACATAGTTTTCTCAATATTTAGATTTTTTGCACCCTCAGATTTATATTTTCAAACAGTTGTTTCTCCCAAATATTGTCCTATCATAACAAACCATACATCAATTGAGAGCTTTTCAGCTTTCAGATGATGTATCAATCTCAAACAATTGACCTTTATGACTGGTTTTGTGGTCCAGGGTCACATACATACACGTGAATGTGACTGAATTAGACATTTAGGAATGAATTTACCGTTTTTTTTCGACAGATATTGGGGAGGTGTGGTACCTGAGCGATGCCGACAGGCTTATGAAGGAAAAGAATGGAACTGCTTCTTTGGATATAAAGTTTATCCTACCATTAAACGTGAGTATGGGACATACTAGGCACCATGGCCACATTTTAACTAGTTCCTTACAGACACTGTCGAGTTTGGTGACTTTTTGTTAACCCAATGTGATGTTTCTTTATCACAGGCCCAGTGTTTATTGTGCAGTGGCTGTTTGATGAAGCCCAGCTAACAGTAGACAACATTCATCTGACGGGACAGCCGGTTCAAGAGGGGCAATGGCGTTATATTCAGAATCTGGGGACTGAGCTGAGGAACACTTTGAAGGATGTCCCGTAAGTTTGACCTGCCCTTCAGAGATTCTCACTGTGAAGATTTTGTGCATTTTTGTCTGACGTGAATACGTTTTATTGGCTGTTTCTAATGCTCTACCCAATGTTTTTTTTTTTTTTTACCTCCAGTGCCATGTTTGCTCCTGCTTGCCTTTCGCATGAATTCATAACAAGAAAGTAAGTGATCTCTTAGATTTTGTGTATTTCTTATTTGCTGTCAGTTCAGAGTATATTTATACTGTATTTTACCACTTTTCTAGTTATTTAAATTAAGCTCACATTGTTATTTTTCCAAAAGAATTAAAAGATTAGTTCACTTCCAGAACAAACATTTACAGATAATGTTTTGTTCTGGAAGTGAACTAATCCTTTAATGCTATTGGGAAAATATAGCATAGTGTTATGTCCCAGCAAGTGCTAGGTCTGTTTTTTTTTTTTCAGTTTGAGGTTACTTTTTTGGTTGCTGGGGGTGTGTTTTTCCACTTAAGTTTCATTATGGGGGCTGTAAGAACTGCTGCACTGATGAGTTTTACTGTTTTGTTTGTTTATTATGTTTATTTTGTTCCCATCCAGTTTGAATACATGTGACCCTGGACCACGAAACCAGTCTTAAGTCACTGGAGTATATTTGTAGCAATATCCAAAAATACATTGTATGGGTCAAAATGATTGATTTTTCTTTTTTGGCAAAAATCATTAGGAAATTGAGTAAAGATCATGTTCCATGAAGATATTTTTATAAAATTCCTACTGTAAATATATGAAAACTTAACTTAATTTTTGATTAGTAATATACATTGTTAAAGGAGAAGTCCACTTCCAGAAGAACAATTTACAGATAATGTACTCACCCCTTTGTCATCCAAGATGTTCATGTCTTTTTTCTTCAGTTGTAAACAAATTATGTTTTTTGAGGAAAACATTTCAGGATTTTTCTCCATATAATGGACTGATATGGTGCCCCGATTTTGAACTTCCAAAATCCAGTTTAAATGCAGCTTCAAACGATCCCAAATGCAGTTGTAAACAATCCAAGCCAAGTAAGAAGGGTCTTATCTAGCGAAACGATTGGTTATTTTAATAAAAATAATACAGTTTATATACTTTTTAATGTCAAACGCTCGTCTTGTCATACTCTCCCTGAACTCTGTATTCTGGCTCAAGACAGTTAGGGTATGTTGAAAAACTCAGACTGTGTTTTCTCCCTCAACTTCAAAATCATCTTATATCGCTGTTTTGCCTTTTTTGTTAAGGGTGTTTGATCTTCTTTGCATGTCCACTTTGCAAAGACTGGGTCGGTACTTCTGCAGCGAAGTAGGATGATTTTGAAATCATTTTTGAAATTGAGGGAGAAAATACGATTGAAGTTTTTCGATATACCCTAACTGTCTTGAGCTAGAATACACAGACTTCAGGGAGAGTAAGGCAAGACGAGTGTTTGACATTAAAAAGTACTTAAATTGTATTTTTTTAATGAAAATAACATGGGATCGTTTACAACCGCATTTGGGATCATTTCGTTTCTCAAAATACATAATTTCTTTACGACTGAAGAAATAAAGACATGAACATCTTGGATGACAAAGGGGTGAGTACATTATCTGTAAATTGTTGTTCTGGAAATGAACTTGTCCTTTAAGAACTTTATTTGGACAACTTTAAAGGTGATTTTCTCAATATTTTGATTGTTTTGCACCTTCAGATTCCAGATTTTCAAATAGTTGTATATTGGCCAAATACTGTCCGATCCTAACAAACCATACATCAATGGAAAGCTTATTTATTCATATATAAATCTCAGATTTGAAAAACTGACTCTTATGACTGGTTTTGTGTTAATTATGTTTCGTTGAATAAACTACTTCCTTCGTTTCTTGCCATCTGTGTTCATATTGCAGTTGTGAGTGGTTTGTGACATATGGGGGCTCGTCCGGGACGTATCTTACAACCGAATCACAATTGCAACATGAACAAGATGGGAACAAAATAAACATAATAAACTTCACGAACAAAACAGTTAAGCTGCAAGCTGGGCAGCACAGTCACATCATTGGCCTTAAGACCTTTTAACACAATGCAAAAAAGCAAGACCCAATGCTGACAAATAGAGCTTTCCCACCGAGCACAGAACGAATGATTGCCTTCTGCTCCAACCAACAATGCATTTTTCATCAGATATGTATCTCGTATATGGATTTAACATCGTCTGCTGCTCAATATACAGCATTAAATTCAGATAAATCAAGTTTTCCTTTTTTCATGTATAGAAAAATATTTCTCTCAGTTTTTTTTCATAAATAATGACAGGAGATATGATCACATGATTGACATATCTAGAGTGAACGTGCTCTGACTCATAGCACTCATGCACGTAGAAGAAAAAAAAACCACCACTCTTGTCCTTTTGTGCAACAGCAGTTGCTCCGGGCATGCGATCTAAGCTCAAATGTAATTGGACGGCCCATTTCGTCACAGTGCGACGGGGGAAAAATCAACACGCAGGACGGAAAAAAAATCCTTGCATTTTTTGCCGTAAATGATCACACCTGGTGTGAATAGCTCTATAGGGATCTATTGTTGCGATTCAAAAAGCGTCACTACGTCGAACATTCACACCAAATTTTTGCGTTCAGAGTGAAAAGGCCTTTACTCATCAGTGCTGCAGTTCTTATAGCCCCCATAATGAGCTTCAGGTGGACCCAGCACACAACAATAGCTTTAAAGATATCGCTATTGAGAAAATCTTGCTTTGTTGATTTCATTAGTGAAATAAATGGGACACTCATTGATTAGCTCTTCCCTCTTATGTTTGTTGTAGTTACTGGACTGACGTTCAAGTCAAAGGCACGTCTTTACCCAGAGCGCTCCACTGCTGGGACCGCAGTCTACAAGAAAACAGTCGAAATAATAAATCCCCTCCCAAAGGCTGTCCCGTGCACTTGATCGACAGCTGTCCGTGGCCTCACTGCAATCCAACGTGCCCAACGATCCGAGATCAGTCGACGGGGCAGGAGATGAACGTTATCCAGTTCCTCATGCACATGGGCTTTGACGTACAAAAGATGGCCCATCAGCAGGGGATGGACCCAAGTAAGCTACTGGGCATGCTCAGCAGTGGCAGCTAAATACAGTGGAAGAACTCGCTCCCGGTCGGGACCGTGCTTCCCATCAATCCGTTTGATACCTCCAACCCCATACTCCCTTTACCCACCTCAGCTTTGACCTCAGGCTGAGCCCTGCCTTTAGTCGGGGCTCTGTGCCAACTCTCTACGGGCTTCCATCTCCAGATCCCCTCATTAATGATCAGTTGGTTTCTATTTTGCTCCATACTGTTATCACTGAGCAGCTTGGAGATGGTGGAGATGCCCAGAGATTTGGAACGGAGCCCTTGTCAGATCCACCTCAGTTAAACCATGGGCTGCTGACTGTTTAAAGGTTCCCAACACAACACAGTACCAGTGAAAGTACTGAAGAACCAGGACAAGGTACACCTGCATCTTTGCTCTTAATTTATCTTTTGGTTATAAAAGTATCACGAATGTAATCCAGTTTTACGGATCTTCAGCATTGTTGTTTGCGTTTGTGTTTTTTTATCTTATTTTCTGTTTTTACCAATATATTTAGCCACAGTTTATTAGAGTTTTATATGTCCATTCAAAGGAAGAAAATACAGAGAGCGGGAGAACAGAGATTATTGATTATAGAGTTTATAATCTGTAACACAGGTTATAGAGTTTATGAAATATGTAAAATATATGGATCTACTCAAGAATCTTAAAAACAGAAATTTCAGAACAGGCAGACACTGGATCACCTGCTCTAAACCCAACATCATTCTTGGGTTATGGCTAAGTTATGATAAAATACAGTCATGGCCAACAATATCGGCACTCTTGCAATTCTGTCAGAAGATGCAATCCTTCTCTCAGAAAACTGTTGCAGTTGCAGATGTTTTGGTACTGAAATGTTTATTTTATTACTGTTTATTTTTTGTTTGTTTTTTTGCATTGCAACAACGCAAAAAACAGAGAAGAAAAGTCAAATCTGATACAATTTCACACAGAACCCAAAAAATGCACTGGACAAAATTATTGGCACCCTTAACTTAATATTTGGTAGCACCCCCTTTGGAAAAAAAATGAAATCAATCGCTTCCTGTAACCATGAATGAGTTTCTTACACCTCTTTACTGGAATTTTGGACCGCTCTTCTTTTGCAAACTGCTCCGGGTCATTCAGATTTGAAGGATGCCTTTTCCCAACTGTTGTTTTGAGATCTCCCCACAGGTTTTTTATGGGATTCAGATCTGGACTCATTTCAGATCTCTCCAGCGCTTTGTTTGTAACCATTTCTGATGGGCTTTTTGAAGTGTGTTTCGGGTCATTGTCCTGCTGGAAGACCTATGATGCAGCTTTCTGACACTGGCCACTACGTTGCACCCCAAAATTCTTTAGAAATCATCAGATTTCATGATACCGTTCACACAGTCAAGGCATCCAGTGCCAGAAGCAGCAAAGCAACACCAAAACATCCTCTAACCTCCACCATGTTTGACTGTAGGGACTGTGTCCTTTTCTTTGAAGGCCTCATTTCTTTTTCTGTAAACAGTGCCATTATGTTCTTTACCAAAAAGCTTTACTTTTGTCTCATCTGTCCACATTACGTTCTCCCAGAAGGATTGTGGTTTTGTCACACTGGAGTTTTTGGCAAACTCCAGTCTTGCTTTTTTATGCCTTTGTGTCAGCAGTGGTGTCCTCCTGGGTCTCCTACCATAGCGTCGGATAGTGTAAGCTGACACTGTTGTACCCTGTGTCTGCAGATCAGCTTGAATTTGTTTGGAAGTTAATGAGTTAACTGAACAATCCTTCATTGTAATTTTTCATTAGTTTTGCTCCTCCGTCCACGTCCAGGGAGGTTATCTACAGTGTCATGGGCTGTAAACCTCTTGATGATATTGTGCACAGTGGACACAGGAACACTGAGATCTCTGGAGATGGACTTGTAGCCTTGAGATTGTCCATGTTTTTCCACAATTTTTTCTCTCAAATCCACAGACAACTCTTTACACTTCTTTCTTTT
>JAHKKF010521670.1:15361-26038 GCA_019740295.1 Labeo calbasu
ACTTGCCACAGGTGTGTCTAAATACAAATTACAGGAGCATCACATGCTTGAAAAGCAATTATTTCTTACAATTTTGATAAGGTGCCAATAATTTTGTCCAGTCCATTTTTGAGTTCTGTGTGAGATTTTATCAAATTTGACTTTTCTTCTCTGTTTTTTGCGTTGTTGCAGTGCAAACAAAAACAATAAGCACGAGAATACCACAATATTTGCAATTACAAAAATTTTCTGAGAGAACTGCAAGGGTGCCATGACTGTGTATCATCATAATAGTGTTTTAAGGATTAGTTAGCCTCATAATAAATTCTGTCACCATTTACTAACTCCCATGCCATTGCAAACATGAATTATTTATTTCTTCAGTACAAGACCACTTGAGAGCTTCTGCCCAAGCTTCTGTTTTTGATACCATCAAACTTTATGGTCATCTATACTGCCAAAAAAACAAAAAAAAGGATGGCGCCATAAAAGTATGATAGTTGTCCGTATTATCATACACTACATTTTAACTCTTCTGAAGCTCATAAGTAACTTCCAGTAACTTCAGGCCTTTTACCTGAACACAAGTGCAAATAACAGTTGTGAGCTCTGGCATTAAGTTTAATTTAAGCTCACTTTTTGGAGAATTCTAGATTGTGTTTGTATGTAAAGCAGAAGACTGGACATTGTTAAAAATGGTTAAGCTACATGAGGGTGAGTAAATGATGTCAGAATTTTAGATGAAATATTTCTTCTATCGTACAAAACGTGTACATGCTCACGAATCCTGGATGAAATGCTAATTCCAGAAAACAGATGCTCCTTTTCATAGTCACATTCCAGGCACACTATGTTTTGAATGTGACCCTGCTACTCAGGTCGGTCTCTATGCCTTTTTGGTGTACATTCAGTTGAACTCATTCACGTATTAAAATGGGGATTTCCCTCATTTAGCTGTGTAGAAACTCTTGGGAGATCTTTTCTTAGTATCTTAATGGTGACATAAGCAAAATTACACTGTTTGAGTGCTATTCCCCTTTGTGTAATCACCACCATTGTACTGGCGTGACAGTAAGGCGATGGTTGATCACAGTTTTATCAATGCAAATTCTCACTCGATTGGGAGGGGGTATTGTGCTCTTTATCTATGTATAGGTTTTCTTAACAGCTGACTCCTTTGTGAGTACTTTTGTCAAATGAAGACACTAGACTGTTAAAATATTTAATAAAAAATTACTTTTTAATATAACTTCTATGTAGCTGTCTCATGAAAAATAAGAACAAGTAAATCATCCAAAAGAAACGATAACAACAGAGATGTGAAGGTATTACTAATTGCTATTTTGTTCTGTAACATATTTTTTAACAGAAAACTCAATCTACATTGCTAAGTTGCATATTTATTTTGTTATGTAAATCATATTTATAATGCTATTTTCACAGAGAAGTGATTCTTTGTAAATTGTAAATAATGCTGTTTTTTTTTTTCCTTGTGTTGAATGCATGTATGTTTCCATGAGAGAACACATTACAGTTATTACAAAGAAACGTTTAGTATTGCCTTTTCATTTTTATTTTAAACACATTTCAGTCTCAAAGCCCTATTGCCTGCCTCGTGGTGTTATTGAATTAGGAGCCATGATATTTTAACATATATCAAAAGAGTGTTTAACTTTCTTCTCCTGCATTTCTAATGCAATCCAGAATGGCAGTACAGCTGTAAGGTTTGTTAAGACGCGCCCTCTACTGTACAGATGTGAATTTACATTAACTTCAGCCTGAGGGTTATTCATTTCACTTCTGGTGTGAAAGGACTTTTACATTTGCCAAAAATAGAACTTTTTTTATATTAAAAACAAACAAGGAAGCCCAGCACAGATTTAAAAAGTAATACATAAAATAATACATTAGTTTAACACAATATTTAAAGTAATTGTAATGCAATATTGTAATGCACAGAGCTGGGTAGATTACTTACGAATTAAAGTCTGTTACTGATTCTGAATTACATGAAAAAAATAATAGTAATGTAATTCATTACATTACACATTTTAGGTAATATAATCAGACTACTTTTAGATTACTTCATCTAATTTATCACATTCATTTGAATAGGATAGTCTTGTACCATATTGACATAAAAAGATTAAGAAAATATATTCCATTTATTATTATTAACAACATCAAGTACATTAAACATTACATTACGTCAAGGTTTCCCAAAACTGGGGTTTGTGAAGGAAATGCAGAGATTATAAATTTATTGAAAAGCTAATTAAATCCTAAAAATGTTAAATTAAAATAAGTCATTATAAAATCACTTGAAATAAAACATTTTTTTTTAAATAATAATAATAATAATAATAATATTTTATTTGTTTACCTGCATTTCATAAGGCCATAAAAAATATAAGATAACATGCAAATGTGATATTTAAAATATTTATTTTAAAAACTCAGGGGTACTTCAGGTAAATATGATAGGTAAAAGTGGTTCAGATGAGAAAAAAAGTTTCTGAATTTGTTACTTCATGAATTTATGCATTTTGATATGTTTAGAAGACAAAATACATGGTTAAATAATCTAGTGATAATTCAAAGAAAAAGAATCAATGAATCAATATTTGATGCAACACTGAAGCACGTCTTAAACCTGAAATGATTTTTGTAAATCAAGTGGTCAAATGTCACAGAAAAAAAGACTGTAAGATGTCAGTTTTACATACATTCTAAATCATAGACATCTTAAAGACATTTAATAGATGACTATTTGACATCTGATAGGATATGTCCCATAGACATATTGCAGATGAGCAAACACTTTAATAAATAAATTTTGCAGATGTTATATCTCTGTGATATCTCTTATATCTCTGATTGTCTGTTAAGATATAATCCTAAACGAATGTTACAATCTTCTAGTGCTGGATTTTTAGCATATTACACAGTAAATCTTAAGCGATCTGGTGGTACTTCTTTTAGTCACTATGCTCCAAAAATTTGGAATTGTCTTCCAAACGAAGTGAGAGAGTCCACTAGTATTCATATTTTTAAAAAACGTGTTAAAACATACCTTTTTAAAGTTGCCTATGCGCATAATAGTGTGTGAGTTTTTATTTTATTTTTCTCTTTTCTTTGTCTTTAATTTATATATATATATATATATATATATATATATATATATATATATATAATTTTCTATTATATTTTATTATGTTTTGTTTATAGTTTTTGAATCATTTGTACCATGCTGATGTTTTTTTTTTTTTTTTTTTTTTGCTTGTGAAGCACTTTGAGTTGCATTCTTTGTATGAAAAGTGCTATACAAATAAATTATTATTATTATTATTATTATTATTAGATGTAATTGTAGACGTCAAATAGACGTCTCCGTGATGTACATGTGCTATCAGGGTAGCACATGGTCTTTGTGTGAATGTCCACAAAACCGGAAGACTTTCTGAATGTATATAAGCAGTAGAATGTTTTAGAAAGGGAAATGTAAAACATGTAAAAAAGGAATTAGGGAGAATCAATAAATTATGAAACAATTATTGCTATTGTATAAATAATATGTAATCCATAAAATAATTTGAAATCCATAAAGTAACTGTAGTCTGATTACGAGTATTTTAAATTTTAATTTAAGGTAATTACAAGTACTTTAGTTTGGAATCTGATTACATATTCCAGATTACATGTAATCAGTTACTACCCAGTTTTCATAATGCATTACTTTTAAAAGTAACTTTCCCCAACACTGTTTAAGACTGACTGGAGCCAGGTGTTAGAGGTGTTTTGGTTTGAAAACAAAAGAAAATACACACACACACACACACACACACACACACACACACAAAACTGTGCACCAATTAGTACCTTAAAGGTGCTGTACATACTATTACCTGGATTATAAATATTAATACCTTTTGGAGGATACAGTCTACTCTGACTACAGAATAAGCAACTAAATTGTTGGGAAAGCTACTTTGTATTTTAAAAATGAAGACATTCAGAAGCATTAGCTAATGTAAAAACAAAACAAACAAAAAAACAATGTCTTAACAGCATGATTTTTGTTCTGAATAGCATGCACAAAACTCACAAGCAATCTTTCATCTGATGTTTAATCTGGAGCCATTAAATTGCATTAAATTGCCAGACAGATGTGCCAGGGCCTACACCTTGTAAGTGTCCCTAAATAGCACATACACACACAGTTTGCAACCATATGAAACACGACTCCCTGCACTGTTGCTTGACGCGGACATTTGGATTCCCACCCCATTCCACAGTGGAATATAGGGCTCTATTTATAGAGTTGGTGGAGCCCGTGGCCCTGAGCTCGGCAGAACGCACTCATTACAGCCGCTTTCCCTAGTGCACTTCAACTCAAAGCCCAGCACACGCCAGTGTGTGAGAGTGAAAACAGTGCTAGAGAGAGTTCTAAGGCAATCGGTGTTAAAAGAAGAAGAACGTTTGAAGAAAGTGAGAACCTGATACCATCTCATGTGGGATATTTTTTGGAGCTCGTCTTGAAGAGACACTTCAGCTATAGCATATGAAGGTGACTTTTGACTCGTTTGGAACTATCTGCAAAGATCCAGTGGTCACGATCAACTGACAAGAACCAAAAGCAAGACTTGTGAGGACAAGGTGACTATGTAAAACCCAAGCTGTAAGGTGCCACAGGAAGCCATTGACGGGAATTTGGAACTTTGTTTAAATAACAGCAATGATTTGAACTCAAAAGACGATTTTCTTGTTGCTTTGCTATTTTGCTAGACAATCTTTTGAAAAGCTAAAAGCACTGAAAAGTTACTTTTCACTCACAGACAGAGAGAAGATCTAGAGTTTTTACTGTAATCTGATCCCACACACTCTGCAGTAATTATAAAGCAGGGTTGGGAAGCAGTAAAGGAGATTTGTCATTAAGGCTGCCTAAATAAAGAGGCAGGCAAAGGGCGAGGTTTGTGGACTGGGCCGTGGAGGTGCAGCGACGCTCATCTGATTCATCCAGATCCACCCAAAGCTTCCCATGGACCCCCAAGGAGGCCATTATCTGAACAAGGGAGCAGTGCTGTCCGGACTCGGCGCTGCCCGGATGTGCCAGCTGCTCCTGGGTTGCACCACCATGGCCCTGGTGGCCCACAGTGCGGGTTTCAGCGCCACCTACGGGACCTACTGCATGTTCGTCTGGTGCTTCTGCTTTGCCGTTACACTCGTGGTCTTCACTCTGGACGTGACGAGGCTACATGGGTGTATGCTCATCTCCTGGGACAACTTCACTGTGGCCTTCGCCATGTTGGCCACTCTCATGTACGTCACGGCCTCTGTAGTCTACCCCGTCTATTTTCTCAGATCCGAATGCCCATCTGAGGGCTGCGAGGTGCGTAACTATCGCATCGCCGTCACCGTTTGCTCCAGCGTTTGTTGCTTCGCTTACGGAGCTGAGGTGTTCATCACACGGGCCAAGCCGGGCCATGTGGTTGGCTATATGGCTACCGTGTCTGGCCTGCTCAAGGTGGTCCAAGCCTTCATAGCCTGCATTATTTTCGGCGCTCTAGCCAATGACAGTGAGTACAACCGCCACATCCCTACACAATACTGCGTGGTGGTCTACAGCCTGTGCTTCGCTGTAACCGTCGTCGTTGTGGCTCTCACCGTCTCGGGGAGAACGTCTTCGCTGCGCTTCCCTTTCGACCGCTTTGTGGTCATCTACACCTTCTTGGCCGTGCTGCTGTATCTGAGTGCTGCTGTGGTCTGGCCGATTTTTAGTTTTGATAAGAAGTATGGCACCCCTGGGCGACCAGAAGACTGCCCTAGAGGAAAGTGCCCATGGGACAGCAAGCTGGTGATCGCCGTGTTCACTTCTGTCAACCTGGTGCTGTATTTCACCGATCTGGTGTACTCTCAAAGAATACGATTTGTCTCGCATTCATCTGCATAAGACCAGCTCATCTCCAGTCCGGTGGACATATGAGTACTGGAAATGAGGCATGAGAAGTGTTGAAACATACAGCCATGCCAATAAAATATGGTTGTGTGTATTTGTAGTACTTTAAAATATTCTGGATTTTTGTAATCTTGTTGATTAGAATGAAAATGTTTAGACTTTCTAACCGCAATTCTAACTCCAGCTTTGCTTAGTAGAATGAAATCAAAACAATTTTAAACAATGTAAAATTGACTTCCGTGACAATACCTCTCTGCAGTTCACTGACACTGTATGTCTTAAAGGGATAGTTCACCCAAAAATGTAAATTCTGCCATTGTTTTCTCACCTTTATGTAATTTTAAAGTGACTGTAATTTTAAAATGCCGTGAGTTTTGGTGAGAGTATTGGACCAAAAAAAAAAAAAAAAAAAAAAAAGAAATCTATTATATGCCACAGAAAGTCATAGAGTTTGAAGATGACATGAGGGTGAGTAAAATATGACAGAAATGTCATTTTAGTGTGAACTATCCCTTTAAGAATGCTTTTTGTTTTAAGTTTGTTGTGAATTAGAACAGTTCTGGCTTACTATGAGTACAACCTAAAGTGTATTTTTTTATAATTAAAGTATGCATGTAATGTTATAATAATGTTATATGTCAATTATTATTATTATTATTATTATTATTATTATTATTATTATTATTATTATTATTTGAGATTTTTGAGAATATAGCCTATCAATTGTTTATGTATTGTCCATAAATACTATTTTATTTTATTTTATTTTATTTTATTTTATTTTATTTTATTTTATTTTAGATAGCAATCCTTGTATATCTGGTCAATCTACTCAGAATCCAATAATAGTTCAGTTATGTTTCTGTTTGTTTGTTTGTTTGTTTGTTTTAATAGCATGTAACAATATATTGTTACTTATTCTCAGTATATTTAAATAAATCAAAACATGTTGGTAAACTGGATTCTTTTGTGCCCAGATCAGCTTCTTTCTTTCTCACAACTTTAAAATACCAGAAAACAAAAATGACCAGGTACGCAAATTAAAATACTTCTGAATGAATATGCACATATAGCTAAATAAATAAATAAATAAATAAATGAATGAAATAATAATAATAATTAAAAAAAAAAAAAAAGATTTAAAATATATACATTAGCCTACATTTAGGCTAAAGACAAATACCCACTAGAAATCAAAAGTAGACTTATAATGATTTAATAATGTTTACAACATTTCAGTTTTTAAAAAGCATTTAAAATTATGTTCCTTGCTGAAGTTTATTTATATCTATATTTGTGGTTTTGATCCACTTTAAATGTTGACTACTAATATATATATATATATATATATATATATATATATATATATATATATATATATATATCTATATATGAAGAGTTCAGGTGCGAAACCAGCTAAATCCATCTGACGTATTAATTAATTTTTATCAGGCTCAGATGTATAGGTTTCCATGTAAGTACTGGTACTTCGGATTGGGCTGAGGCTGGTTTATAACCTACTCAATTATGGACATTTATAGAACTTGGCTAAATCTGAAAACATTTTATTTGGCAAATGTTTATAAATAGACAGAATAACCGTGAGTTAGAAGTAGGCTAGGTTTTGCCTTTGTCTGTAATTAAAAAATATATTTAGCTTCGACTGAAAACAACTGAGATCTATAGTCTTTAATAAGGTAAACTAGTTAAACATAGGTGAGACAGAGAGCAAGAAAAGAGTACTGAAGAATAAATACATCAAGATAAACATATCAAATATAAGGAATCTGGTAAATTAATCAGACATGCGGATACAGTTTTGCTGTTTTTCTGTTGACACAAGCCCACGTGCTCACGAAGAGTGATGCAACTGGCTTGTCCAACAGCACAGCTGACCTATCAAGACGCTCGATGCATGCATGAATTACAGCGATTGGCCGAGATTCCAGTAGTGCTCTACCGTGATTGGTTAAAGTTCTTTACTCCACCTCAGTAATGGCAGTGTAACTAAACGTCCACATACAACGTGAACACAATAAACAAACGCAAAATAAACAAAATATAAGTACACCAGCTCTTCGAAGGACAATATTTCAGGTACGTTTGTTAGGTAACTTTTAAACATTTAGTTCTCGGCATTTATCTCGTTGTCTCTGCTGCGTTACAGCTTTTCTAATCCAATCAGGAAATAAAGTATACAAAAACCAAACTCCGTCCTGATATTACCTCACCTTATTATTACGTGCTTTTAAATTGATTATTAACTTGTGTGTTTTGTCTGCTGGTGAATTTCTATCGGTGTGGTTGTTTACAGGTCAAAATGAGCGTTGGTTTCATAGGAGCAGGTCAGTTGGCTCACGCGCTGGTAAAAGGCTTCACAGCAGCAGGTACAGCAGCAGCAGCTGAACATTACACAATACAACCACTAGAGGGATCAAAACATTATAATGGGTGAACAATCCAAATCATCTTAAACAAGACTTTACTTTGCTAAATACTCATAAAACATGCACATTAGTCAAAGTTTTATTAAATAAGTACAATTTTTCACATTAGATCAAGAGTAATACAGACACAGTAAAGGTACCTAGTAGTAGTAATAGTAATAATACTAATAATAATAATAATAATAATAATAATATTTATGTGATCTCCATCTTTCCATCTTAGTAGTGGGCAATTGTAAGAGCATTTTGTCAAATTGGTTTTCATTTTTATTTACCAAAATATGTAATAAAACATGCATTTAAAAAAATAATAAATACATTTTAAAATAGTGAGGCGTAAAATTAGGAGTAGAATGACATTTACTATATGTGCATGCAAAAGTTATTACAATATATATTTTTTTCCTTATATACTTTAAAATATAATTTATTCATGTGATGCAAAGCTGAATTTTCAGCATCATTACTCGTCAGTGTCACGTGATCCTTCAGAAATCATTCTAATAAGCTGATTTATTATGAGAATTATAAGACAGTTGTGCTGCCAAATATATATATATATATATATATATATATATATATATATATATATAATGTATATATGTATATTGGAACCTATGATTCTTTTTGGCAACCTATGATTCTTGTAAGATTCTTTAATGAATAACAAATAATAGTTATTTAAGTAAAAAAGTTTAAAAGAACAGCATTAATTCAAAATATAAATCTTTTCTAACAATGTAAATTTATGCTATTACTTTTTATTAATTTAATACATCCTTGGCAAATAAAAGTAGTAATTTCTTTCAAAAAAAAAGAAAGAATAAAAATTTACTGACTCCAAACTTTGAAAAAGTAGTGTATTTTTTAGAAAACCTTTCTATTTTAAAGAAATGCTGTTCTTTTTAACATTTTATTGATTAAAGAATCCTGATCACAGGTTCCATAAAAATATTAAGTAGCCCAACTGTCTTCACCACTCACAATAAATCAGCATATTAGAATGATTTTTGAAGGATCATGTGACCAGTGTTGGGGAAAGTTACTTTTAAAAGTAATGCGTTACAATATTGAGTTACTACCTAAAAAAGTAACTAATTACATTACTTAGTTACTTTTTATGGAAAGTAATGTGTTACTTTACTTTTGCGTTACTTTTTAAATGTGGGCAGGGCTTGCTTGTTTGTTTTTAATATAAAAAGTTCTACTTTTGGCAAATGTTTTTTCACACCAAAAGCCTCAGGCTTTGAGAAAAGCAAATGTTAGATCTTGAGTAATTTTTGCTTGTTAGTATGGTTGAACTAGATCATTAAAGGTCGGCAGCAAAGACATCAGTTTATAAAATGGGATTAAATGCATAAAAGCTATTTGTATTATTTTACATATTTAATTATTGCAGGTTTGCATCATATTCTGAGTTGAATTTCACAGTTTTTATCCATTTTAAGAAATACTGAATCTGTTTTTTGTGAGCGAGATTAATTAATGCATGTTCACATTTATTCTAGAACTAACATTACTAGAACGTGGCATTACTTTTTTGAAAAAAGTAACTTAGATATTTTCTTGTCAGTTAAAAAGTAATGCGTTACTTTACTAGTTACTTGGAAAAAGTAATAATATTACGTAACTCGCGTTACTTTACCCCCAACACTGCATGTGACACATGCATAATTATTAATAATAATAATATAAATTAAGTATTACTGTATATTAATATAGACATTGTTTTACATTGTAATAATATTTCACAATATTACATTTTTTTCTGTATTTTTAAACCAATCAGCACACCCTTGAGCATATATATACTTGTGCCTTTGCCTAAACATAACATACACCCTAACATATCATATTATTCACAACATTACTTTGCATTCTGCTGTCCATCAGGTGTGATTGCCACACGCAGGATAACAGCAAGCTCTCCAGACACAGACCTGCCAACTGTCGTTGGCCTAAGAGTGAGTGTTTGACCAGGATCTGAGTCACATTAGACAACAAAATAGTTTAAAAGCAGTATTCAAATACACTTTTGAACATGTTTAATGAAGTACTTTCTCTATTCTTCAGAAAATGGGAGCATACTTCACCACCAGTAATAAAGAGACTGTAAACAAGAGTGATGTTCTGTTCCTTGCAGTCAAGCCACATATCATTCCCTTCGTTTTGGATGAGATCGGGCCAGACATCGAAGACCGTCATCTCATTGTGTCCTGTGCAGCAGGAGTGACGATCAGCTCCATAGAGAAGGTCAGAATAACTAGAATAACTAAGACTAGAATAACTAACTAA
>JAHKKF010521674.1:8380-21679 GCA_019740295.1 Labeo calbasu
TACATGTCTGCGATCTCGTGGAATTGGCGTCAGATACATTTTATATTAATAAACATTAACTTCAGATACCAGTCAGCAATCGCAAGTAGTTTTTGTCATATAAAAACATTTTCTGTTCATATAAAATAACCTGAAAAAGTGTCAGGGCTTTGGTGTCAAATAAATGCATTTCATATTTTTGTACGGTTACATGTCTGCGATCTCGTGGAATTGGCGTCAGATACATTTTATATTAATAAACATTAACTTCAGATACCAGTCAGCAATCGCAAGTAGTTTTTGTCAAATAAAAACATTTTCTGTTCATTTAAAATAACTTGAAAAAAGTGTCAGGGCTTTGGTATCAAATAAATACATTTCATATTGTTGTAGTAATGACTGAAATCATTGTAAGCTTTTGTAAATATTGGATAGTAATGACTCAAGTGTTATTACAACCTGCGAAAGGAATTATTTGGATCAGTATTCGGAAGTGAAAAGCATGATAACTCTCTAGTAATGACAGAAGTCTTTGTAAGCTTTTAAGGTTTTCTGAATAGTAATTCCTTCGGACGGATTTGGTAAAACTTGAATCATTACTAGTGAGTTAACATGATCTTTACTTTACTGATCCAAATGATTAGGAATTCCTTTAGAAGGTTGTAATAGCACTTGAGTCATAACTATCCAAAACCTTGTTTCAAAAAGCTGTTTTACCTTAAAATTTGTTACCCCATTGACCTGATTTTTAGATTAGTTGACTTGAAATTTTAAGTTACTTAATGTTAATTTAAGTGACAACTGGAATAGTTTAGTTGACTAAGTCAGCGGGGTAACAATTTATTGCAAGTTAAAACAACTTTTTTTTTACAGTGTACATAAACCACAAACACTTACAATGACTTACAGTCAATACTAGTGGGTTGCAATGATCTTCACATTAGAATTAATTATAAATTTTGCATTATTCACATTCATTAGGAACCTGTAGTAGTTCTTAGTAGTTTATTATATTGATATTTTATCCGTTTGTGCAAGTTTATATGCCTATATTTTCTCTAACATGTCAAGCACAGATCTGCACTTTGAATTTTCAACCATTCGAGTACCTTTGCAAAACTAATTTCAAAATGCAGTGATTTGGGACACACTATTTCTGATTTCAAATACTATTTAGGATAGATAGTATGTGAATATGGATGCAGCATGTTTTTATGTTTTCTATTTCTTCTCTGCATTTCTCCTCTGCTCTAGTTTGTTTCCAAAATCTAGTTGTTTAATCAACCTGCTATTATGAATATTGTTGGCTCTTTGACATTGCTTTTGTGCATCTTTTGTAAGTTGCTTTGGATAAAAGCATCATAAATGTTTATGTTTGTAATTCAGTGGAAATTGGTTTGGGATTTTAGAAAATTTCCCTTATATAAAGTAACCCATTTTTTTCAAAAATGTATAAATACTGTCGAATTGACAGTTGTGGGTGTAAGTCTAATAAATGGATGCCTCACCCTAAAACGACTAGCCTTAAATCCAAGTCTTTCCTGTACAATACAAATGAAAGTTTCTGATATTAATTGATGTATTCATCCACCTAAATTGAGTGATTCACTCATTGTTTACAGTAGATTAAGAGCATCTAGGTGAAGAAACAAAAGCTGAATACAAGAAAGATGAATCATAATTGTGTTCAATTCTATTTAGTCAAGCTTAATCATAATCTGTGTACAAACTAATAATGTATTTCCTGATAAGGGTGGAAGTGGGTGTCTCTGAAACTTTTTAAGAACATTAAAAAGCAACATGAAATATGGCAGCAAACAAATAAGTACAACTGCTTTTCTAAATGACATTTAAACGCTTCATGTTGTGCTCTTGATCTGTGTAGTTTTTACTATGTGGACATATCAGATGTTTGGTTGTGTAAAACAGGTCATGTATTGTGGATACATGCCTCATGAAACATCTAATTATGTATAAATACATATGCTGTAAGAGCTGGGTAGTAATCTGGATTACGTAATCAGATTCCAAAACTACTCTGAATCAGACTACAGTTACTTTGTAATTCATTACATGATTACATATTATCCACACACAATAACAATAAATTATTTTTTATTTTATTTATTTAATAGTGCTCAGTAAAATACTGAGAGGAAATTTGAGAGGCCACACAGCATTGTTCATGTTGTTTCTTACTTGTAATGCAGGCATTCCCAAACTTTTTTTGTCAGCTGCTTTAACCTAATATATTTATTTGAAGTACCCCTGAGATTTTAATGTAATAAGTTAATAATTATCACATTTGCATGTTTTCAGTTGTATGGCGTTGGTTAGTGGTCACATGACATACAGGTAAACAAATAGAATATTTCATTTTTTAAGTGTTTTATTAAGTTGCCTTGAGAAAGCCAATACTGATCTGCCATGTAAGCAGCTTCTTTTCTTCTTCTGAGCCCAAACTTAGTATCTCCTCCTAGAGCTTTAAAGCTACAACCACCAAACTTGAGTCAGACCTTCAGACTGGTCTGAAGTTAGTTGCTATATGTTTTCTAACTGATCCGGCTTACAGTTTTTGAAAACCAGACTATCAAAACCACCCAGAATCCCATAGACTTTCATTGAGGGGGTGAAAACTTTTAAACAAAGAGACCTTGAAGAGACCTTGAAGTATTTTCAGCTTAAACCAGCTAAGACTAGACAACCAGTTTAGGATTTTAGTGAATCAACTGGTTTTAGGTGGTTTTAACATGTTAATCGTGCTAGCAACATGCTAATTATGCTAGAAACAGGCTAGCAACATGTTAGTAACTTGTTAATAATGTTAACAACATGCTAGTAACTTGCTAATCATGCTAGCAACATGTTAGTAACTGGCTTGTCATGCTAGCAACATGCTAGTAACTTGCTAATCATGTTAACGACATGCTAGTAACATGAAAATCATGCTAGCATCATGCTAGTAACATGTTAATCATGGTAGAAACATGCTAGCAACATCCTAGTAACATGTTAATCGTGTTAGAAACATGCTAGTAACTGGTTAATCATGTTAACAACATGCTAGTAACATGCTAACAACATGCTAATCAGCCTTTAAAAATGCAAGCAACAAAATAATCATGCTAAAACATGCTAACCACATGTTAAATCATGTAAGCAATGTGATAAATAATAACATCAACATGTTAAACATGTTAATCATGCTAGCAACATGCTAACAATATGCTAGTAACTTGCTTGTAATGTTAGCAACATGCTATTAACATGCTAATCATGCTTGCAACATGCTAGTAACTTGTTAATCATGTTAACAACATGCTAGTAACATGCTAATCATGTTAGGAATTTGCTAATCATGCTAGCTGCATGCTAGTAACTTGCTAATCATGCTAACAACACACTAGTAACATGTTAATCATGCTAGCAACAAGCTAGTACCATGCTAATCATGTTAGAAACATGCTAGCAACGTGCTAGTAACATGTTAATCATTCTAGAAACATGCCAATCAGGGTAGAAACAAGCTAGTAACTTGTTAATCATGCTAGAATCATGCTATTAACTTGCTAATCATGCTGACAACATGCTAGTAACATGCTAATCATGCTAACAACACTTTAACCAGCCTATAAAAATGCAAGCAGCAGGTTAATCATGTTAAAACATGCTAACAACATGTTAAATCGTGTAAGCAAAGTGCTAAATCATGATAGCAACATCAATTTTCATACTTTTACAACTGCTTCAAACAGTTCTCAAGCCAACTCAAACTTTGTTCTCAAACTAGTTTATGGTTAATGTTATTTTAAAATTATTTGTTTTAATTTTACATTATGATTTAATGTTCCATCACAACCCCCAGTTTGGGAATATGAATGGAATATTTTCTCTTTTTTCCGCTTTTTTCACGTCAATGAGTGGCCATTTAATCCAGAGACTTAAGAAACAAGAAACTTTTTGACAGAGATTTATTTTTCTTTCAACTCTACCACAAGAGACCTACAACCCAATTTTCTGTATATAAGTTCACTAGTGGGGCTCTAACATCATCAGTATCAATAAATTCAATATATAACTGAAATGGTTTGGGAGTTTTAGATACTGTTTCCCTATAAAGTAACATATTAGTAGCATAAAAATGTTGAACACATTATTTCCAGAAACACACAGATATTTTCCCATTCTGTAGCCTGTTTTGTATCAGAACTCAGTGCTGTCCATTTATATACTCAGTGGATTCTTTATTTATCAGATGAACACAGAATTATCACTCCATCACCATCCTCTTCAAGGCGAACAGAAGCGTCCATAAAACAGAATGCTATTGGAGGGATTATGACGGATGAAGAAAAGGAACGGATGGTCTGCAATAAAGCTTTTTGGATCTGTTGGCATTGAAGTTGTTACAAAACCGATGCCGGTGGCTGCAGCCGCTTCGGTTCCTTCCTCGTTTACTTCAACAAAGGCTTTATGAATCACTGCAGACACCACTAGATCATTGTTGGGCGACATGCCTGAAAGATTCACCTTCTGCGGGTCAAAAACATCTTCCATTCCCATGCTGGTAAGAATACTCTTCATGTCATAAGTTTCCTCCATCTTGAATTTGGGCAGAGATACTCGAACTTCTTCTTGAAGCACCATGCTGGGTTTGGTCCACTCCATGAGCTTCTCATAAGTCAGTGCCTTTTCAAGCTGAATAACAAGAGAGAGTATTAATGTGCGTCTATGCAGCAACCAACAATTCCAAATAATGAAAAAAATGCATCATATAATCTCTGCTGTCTCACCTTCTGAAGGCCAGTGGTTTCGTCTTCAATCTTGTTAGGAAGGATGATCAACATACTGAGATTCTTCCCAACATACGGCAGCTCCAGAACCTGACTGTTCATCTCTGGGATGGAGGCCAGAGGAAACTTTGATTTCTTATTCATCATTTTCACTGGTTTAGTTTGAGTCTGCCAATCATAGATGTCACAAATCCTCATATTTAATGACTGTTAAAAATATTTCACAAAAGAGATTGAAATCTTACCTTGTTTAGCTTGAACTGTCCATCTCTGGTGGCTTCCTTTGAGAATTTCTTCTCCCAGTTCCCCTTGAAGTAGATGGCGTTCACCAAGATTAGTTTTGTCGCAACATTGACGCTTCCTCGTGGCAGCAAGTTCTTTATCTTTTCTAAAATTCAAAATGACATTTTTAGCCATTAAGTTTACATTCATACATTAAAGGAACACTCGTTTTTGAACCCATTCAGCTGATCTCCGGGTCTGGCGGTAGCACTTTTAGCATAGCTTAGCATAGATCATTGCATCCGATTAGACCGTTAGCATCTCGCTCAAAAATGACCAAAGAGTTTAGATATTTTTCCTATTTAAAACTTGACTCTTCTGTAGGTACATTGTGTACAAAGACGAACGAAAAATGGAAAGTTGCGATTTTCTAGGTCGATATGGCTAGGAACTATACTCTCATTTCGGCGTAATAATCAAGGAACGTTGCTGCTGTCAACTCTGCCGGCTGCAACTCTGCATCTACACAAACTTAGTGCCGGTCACTTTCAGGCGCTGCGTAATATCATTGCACCAAAGTTCCTTGATTATTACGCTAGAATGAGAGTATAGTTCCTAGCCATATCAGCCTAGAAAATCGCAACTTTTCATTTTCCGTCAGTCTTAGTACAGTACACGATGTAACTACAGAAGAGTCACGTTTTAATAGGAATAGGAAAAATATTGTCATTATATATGGTCATTTTTGAGCAAGATGCTATCGGTCTAATCAGATTCAATGATCTATGCTAAGCTATGCTAAAAGTGCTACCGCCAGACCCGGAGATCGGCTGAATGGATTCGAAAACGGTAAAACTCAACTGTTTGACTCTAGGGCAGTTGGACAATGAGCCTATTTTCAAAAAAAGTGGACTGTTCCTTTAAGTAACTTTATTAGTTCATGCTGTATTTCACCTTGTGTTTTTTTCTCCACCCATTTGTTGATGTCGACACGCACAGCCTCTGAATTCTTCTTGAAATCCACTTTCTCCAGTTTGGCATCATAGTATCTTTTTGTGTCATTAAGGAATTTCTGTAACATAAGAAACCTGTTGATGTGATAATTTCCTTGTCCTTTAATACCATGAGCAAACATGAATTATTTGCTTAGTCTTACCTCAACAAACTGGTAGGATTGCTCTCCATAGAGGCGGTTGGCAAGACTCAGCGCATACGGGACTCCTGGTTTGTTCAGTTCACTCATGAGCTTGTTAAAGCTGGAATGAATTTGGTCCGCTGGAGTCGCGGCGCCGGGACTGGTGAAGCCCAGGACCTACACAGCGATGTTGTGGTAGAATTGATAAAGACAACCTCACTGCTGTGATCATTTCAACATCTATTCTGAATGCACTGCTCAAATATAAACATATATAAAAAGCATGTAAGTGTGAGATCACCTTAAACATCTGCGCCGCAGTGTTTCCTTTCGCTCCGAGCGACACCATGGCCAAAGCCGAGGAGATGCTGATCGGAGAATAGAAGATATTTTTTGATGCATTTCCTTTGTTGATCTTCTTGAACAGGTTGAGAGAAAATTGTGTGTTTGCTGCAGACAAACGCTCCATTTTCACAAGCTGAGCAAGAAAGAGCTGTAGTTTCCCAGTGTGTCTGTGTCAAATGAACTCAGTTATGGGTTTCAGTCTAATAAATAATGCCTCTCCCTAAAAAACTAGTTTTTAAGTCCAGGCCGTACAGTACAAATGGGTCTTCATTTCACTCTATGTTTATAATAAATTAAGAGTGTGTAGGAAAAGAACCAACACGTAATACAGGAAAGATGACACATAATTGTATTAATTATAATTAATCATGTTTAATCATAATGTGTGTACAAACCAAAAATGGATTAGCTGATTAGGGCTGAAAGTAGGCATTTTTAGATAACAATAAAAAACTACAACTGCGTTTCTAAACGACATTTAGTTAGTTGCACTTACTAACACTACATGTAATGATCATAATCTGTGTAGTTTTTACTAAGGTGTGGATGTCAGATCATGTGTTGTGGATACATGCCTCATGAAACACCTTGTTCATATGTGATATAATTATGTAATTATATTTAAATATAGCCTATTATGTAGTATAATTATGCCAGTGAATCGAGATGCTACTACAGTCGCTATTAAGTCAAGAGACTTAACAAAAACAGACTTTTTGCCTTTTGTCTTTATTTTTTTTTTTTTAACTCTACCACAAGAGACCTGCAACCCAATTTTCTGCATATGAGTTTGTTTACAAGGGGACTCTAACATTATTTGTAAATTCAATATATAACCAATTTCCAAAAACATATAGATATTTCCCCATTTTGTAGCATGTTTTGCATCAGAACTCAGTATTTACATACTCAATGGATTCTTTATTTATCAAAGGAACACATGCAACTAGATTAACACTCCATCTTTACCATCTTCAAGGAGAACAGAAGCGTCCATAAAACAGAATGCTGTTGGAGGGATTATGACGGATGAAGAAGAGGAACGGATGGTCTGCAGTAAAGGTTTTCGGGGGTGATGGCATTGAAAGTGTTGAGATGACAATGCCGGTGGCCGCAGCTGCTTCGGTTCCTTCCTCGTTTACTTCAACAAAGGCTTTATGAATGACCTTCGACACCACCAGGTCGTTGTTGGGCGACATGCCTGAAAGATTCACCTTCTGCCCATCGAAAACATCTTCCATTCCCATGCTGATCAAAAGACTCTTCATGTCATAGGTTTGCTCCATCTTGAATCTGGGCAGAGATACTTGAACTTCTTCTTGATGCATGATTTCACGTCTCGTCCACTCCATGAGTTTCTCGTAGGTCAGTGCCTTTTCAAGCTGGATAACATGAGAGAAAAAATGTAAACTGAGCAAAAACATGCAGTTATAATGGCCAGATAGATTAATTTCTAATTGCTAGTGTTGTAAATAAATGAGATTTTAATAACATATATACCTTAAGATGATATTTAAATGCTCATTCCAGTGAGTGTTCATCTTGAAATATTGCTACTAACAAGATCAAACGCAATATAGTATAATCTCTGCTGTCTCACCTTCTGAAGGCCAGTGGTTTCGTCTTCAATCTTGTTAGGAAGGATGATCAACATACTGAGGTTCTTCCCGACATACGGCAGCTCCAGAACCTGACTGTTCATCTCTGGGATGAAGGCCAGAGGAAACTTTGATTCCTGATACATCATCTTCACTGGTTTAGTTCGAGTCTGCCAAGCATCAATGGAAACATGTCACAACTTCATATTTGTGTTACTACACGAGCAGGGAAATCAACAAGAACATGAAATCAAACCTTGTTCAGCTTAAACTGTCCATCATTCGTGGCTTCCTTTGGGAATTTCTTCTCCCAGTTCCCCTTGAAGTAGATGGCGTTCACCAAGACCAGTTTCGTCATCGCATCGATAGATCCCTGTGGAAGCAAGTCCTTGATCTTATCTGAAATTCAAATGGACATTTTTCATATCAGGCATTGGTTTGAACTGATTCAGATGTGAATAAAACCCGTGGGTCACCAAAAGTACTTTTAAATATCTGTCTCAAATGGAAATGCAAACTTAATGGCCAAAAATGTTGCTTAATGTAATCCTACTATCAAAGTATATCAAAACTTTAAATTCTGAAGAGCTAACAGAGAATGTTTTCTGGCAAGTTTTCCTTAAAGTTATGAAAGAAGTTCACTTGTCATCCAAGATGTTCATGTCTTTCTTTCTTCAGTCGATAAGAAATTATGTTTCTTGACGTTGTTTCTCAAGGTTAAACTTCAAAAAGCAGCTTAAATGCAGCTTCAAATGGCTCTAAATGATTCCAGCCGAGGAAGAAGGGTCTTATGTAGCGAAACCATCGGCCATTTTCAAAACAAATTGACAATTTATATACTTTTTTTAACCTCAACGTTCGTGTTATAGTTAGGGTATGTCAAAAAACTCCCATCTCATTTTCATCCCTAACTTCAAAATCCTCCTACATTGCTGCAGATGTACCAACCCAGTGTTTACAAAGTGAACATGCAAAGAAGATCAAACACACTTTACAAAAAAAGGTAAAACAGTGATGTAGGACGATTTTGACTTGAAGAAGAAAACGAGATGGGAGTTTTTCGACATACCCCAACTGTACTGACCCGGATTACACAGACTATGCATGCGCATCGCAGAGACGAATCAAGACGAGCATTTGATGTTAAAAAGTAGATGAACTGTCACTTTATTTCAAAAAATGACAGATCATTTTGTTAGATAAGACCCTTCTTTCTTGACTGGGATCATTTAGAGCCATTTGAAGCTGCATTTATCTGCATTTTTTAAGTTCAAACTTGGGGGCACCATTGAAGTCCACTATATGGAGATAATTCCTGAAATGTTTTCCTCAAGAAACATAATTTCTTAATGACTGAAGGATCGACTGGATGACAAGGGGGTGAGTAAATTATCTGTAAATTTTTGTTCTGGAAGTGGACTTCTCCTTGAGCAAATGTTCTCAAAATGTTAGCATGAAACATTACTAATACATTGCTCATTAAACATTTTTTTCTAAAGTATATTAGTTGGACATTCGTCTACTTGTGTTTTACTGGTGTGACGGCACAACGACAGGCAGTGGTTTTTAATTAACCAAAAAAATAATATCCCCTTTTTCAAATCAAGCCATTTTCAGATGCCTGTCACACCAACAGAGGCCGCTCCCACGATAGTTGATTGACATGAGCGTCTCACCTCAGACCCGCCTTGAATCAGCTGTAACAGTCCGACCTACACTGTGTCAATGCTGGAGCAGGGATGTAAGTTAGACAAGAATATCTCCGCTTGAGCGATTGAGGTGTTGTGTTGCTGGATGTAATAATGAACATAGTGGTTGTCATTTACTCCCGACATCTGAGTCGCTGAAGATGCAGTAGATTACATTTGTTTGTGAAGGGAATGTGCCTCCCGATCTACATAAATACGTCTATGTTTGCGCAAATCATTCGTGATCCAGCTTCACTTACGGCAGAAGTAAGTATAAAGGTTTTTTATGAATCTCTACAGTCACCTTTCCTAAAAACAAGCTAGTTAGCAAGTTAAACGCGCTAAATAAACACGGCTTAAGTAAACAACTCTCAGAGCACAGCTGGTCACTCTACAGAGAGAAGAGAGGGGCGGGGTGAGCAGAGCTCATTTGCATTTAAAGGAACAATCCATCAGAATAGGTGGATTTTTGCCTAGCTCATTATGACAAGGTAAATAGGGTGTTGTTTTACACTACCATTGAGAATTTTGTACCCAAAGTATATTATAGACTATTCATTAAGACCCTAAAGAATCATATCAACTTGTGGAAAATGGGCATCCGATGACCCCTTTAAAACTCAGAATAAGTTCATGTTTTACCTTGTGTTTTTTTCTCCACCCATTTGTTAATGTCAACACGTGCAGCATCTGATTTCTTCTTAAAGTCCACCTTCTCCAGTCCGGCATCATAGTATTTTTTTGCATCATTGAGGAATTTCTGTAACAAATTAAATCGAGTGAGCTGCAAATGAAATTAGAGTTGAGAACATTTCCAGAACCTCCAGAAAAACTTACCTCGACAAACTGGTAGGATTGCTCTCCGTAGAGGCGGTTGGCGAGACTCAACGCATACGGGACTCCTGGTTTGTTCAGTTCGCTCATTAACTTGTTGAAGCTGGAATGAATTTGGTCCTCAGTTTGTACTGCCTGAGCAGGAGATTTCTGTTTGCATCAACAATATCAAATTTAATTCCCAAAACTACGTGCACCAGGTTAGTGTTTCATGTAAATACTCATGCTCATACTAAACCTTGAGTTCGGCAGGTATCTCAAACTTCTGGATTTGTTGTGCCGTTGGTTGTTCAGGTTGGCTCTTGACTCCGCAGGGAATCTGAGGCTTCTGTGGTTTCTGGGCTTGTTGATGAGATGCTGGAGTCGCAGCACTGGGTTCAGCAGGATTGTTAAATCCCAAAACCTACACAGCATTGTTTTATATAAATACATTTTTAATTCTGAACAGCTGGTCATACAAAGCATGTAAGTGTGAGATCACCTTAAACATCTGCGTCGCTGTGTTTGCTTTCGCTCCGAGCGACACCATGGCCAGAGCCGAGGAGATGCTGACAGGAGAGTAGAACACATTTCCTGATGCGTTTCCTCCGCTGATCTTCTTGAAGAGGTTTAGAGAGAACTGCGTGTTTGCTGAAGACAAACGCTCCATTTTTTCAAGCTGTGCAAGAAATAGCAGTTTAAATAACATCAATAAATTATTTCATTTTGCATTTTAAACTGCAAACAGAAAAGTACCTGTACAAACAGAATTCAGCTGGAATGATCAGGAGAAATGAAGTAGTTTCCCAGCATGTCCTTTAAATATATGAAGCCTCTCCCTAAACTATTAATCCAAGTCCAGCCTTCCTGTAAAGTATAAATGAATCTTTCTATTATTTATTGATATAGTTATCCACTTGGAACACCATCAAACTGAATGATTCATTCTTTATTTCACTACTTGTTTATCATAAACGTCAAGTCAAGTGTGGGTAGCTGAATAACACAGGAACAATAAATCAAAATTGTATTGTTCACAAGGAGACATTCGTAATCCTAATGTCTGTACAACCCAATAACGGATTAGTTCAGCGGTCAGGAACCTAAAGTTCACAAGCCACTCCTGGCTCTTTGACACAATCATGTCAAAAAAAGCAGACAAATATAACTCTGTTGTACAGCCTATTGAAGTTAATAAACAGTTTAGAATAGTAATATGTTTATTTGTTTATGTTAGTTTATATTTAATATATTAGTTTGTTTCAAAAAAATCATGTTATGGTTTTTTTCACCAACAGAGGGCACTGCGAGCTACACTGATTGTTGTCACTGCTACTACACTGCAGCCATGAAGAACGTCAAACGGATGAGAGAGGAACAGTATTATCATCATTTGTCAAGAGGACGTTATCGTTTTCAAGGTAATCACATACTAAGTAGTCATATTAAATTAAAGAAATATTGTTTGTATATACTATATAACAGCACCTGAACAGGGTGCGGGATTGTTTTCAATTCAATTCAATTCAAATTTATTCGTATAGCGCTTTTCACGATACATATCGTTGCAAAGCAAGTTTACACCAAATTAAAGTTTTTACAATATATTTAGTAGTAGCTTACTAGTGGTGTGCTGTATGTGGTTTCAGGGTTGGCATCATCTTTTCTTAAGTGTTCTTGATCCAGACTGGAGCTTGTGAGTTCCTAGTTACCACGGGAGAACCATGGCAGAAGACATGAGCTCAGAAAATCACTCTGGATCCCTCACATCCAAGTCATCATCTCTTTGAACTTTTACCATCTGGCCGGCGCTACAGAGCCCCAAACACCAGGACAACCAGGCACAAGAACAGTTTTTTCCCCCAGGCAATTCTACTTATGAACAGTTAAATGTTCCCCCCATTGTGCAATAACTTTTTATTTATTAGTTACCACCCCATCCTAGCGCATCCCTGCATCTCTACCTCTTTCTATTCTATTCTATTTTGTTCTGTTCTATATTGTTCAATAGCACAACTGTACATACCACTTATTTATTTATTTCTCAATTTATTTTTCTAATTTTAGTCTATTTATATTTACATATGTGCATTTTATTCTCATCTTATTTTTCTAAGTTTTGTCTATTTATATTTACAGATGTGAGAGAGTGTGTCTGAACCCTGAATGTTATCCGGAAGGCTGTTCCAGAGTTTGGGAGCCAAATGCGAAAAAGCTCTACCTCCTTTAGTGGCCTTTGCTATCACAGGTACTACCAACAGTCCAGAGTTTTGCGGCATTAGGGAGCGTGATGAATTGTAGCGTGGTAGATGACTAGTTAGGTACGCAGGAACTAAACCCTTAAGTGCCTTATAGGCAGTGATGGGAATAACGGCGTTATAAATAAACGACGTTACTAACGGCGTTATTTTTCAGTAATGAGTAATCAAACGAATTACTGTTTCCCACGTTACAACGCCGTTAACATTACTGACAATAAAATGCGGCGTTAGTATAACTTATTATAATATTATTATCATTTTGTTTTCAGTACATCTGGATGGATGCGCAGCGTACCTGTATTTGACGCAGTGTTGCCAACTAATTTTCAGATAAAGTTGCTAAAGGAAGGTCGATTTGTTGGTAAAGGTTGCTAAATGATGTTGTGACATCACGACGCAAAGTTGTCACAACATCAAATCTCAACAACAACAACAACAACAACAACAAAAAAGTAAAATAATATG